>MJUU01032091.1:4818-35093 GCA_002080025.1 Modiolus philippinarum | reverse complement strand
TTGTCAGAATGCTCACAAAGATATATAAAATGAAATTAACGAAAAAAATTAGGGGGTCACTGAGTTAAATATTATTAAGCTTTTAAGTGGATAAAACCAGAGAAGTCCGAAAATCTGACAGAAATACATAAACATAACAAGCGAACATCCTCAAGTACGTTTCTAATGTTAAAAGGGAAACAGCAAACAAAGTTGATGTAAGCAGTGTGAACTAAGCTGGTTTGTCAGAAGCCTAATATGATTTTCTATTTTGTAACTATGTGTTTTGTCTAAATTTTGATCTTGTAGTCAGTTGCATTATAATAAGCAACTTTGATATACTCCTTCAATGCAAATTTTATCCAGGAGCAATCTTTACCGGGATGAGAGATAAGACTAAAAACAAATTTTATACACACAAATTATTTAAACTTTTTACATGAAACATAAAGTAGCAGGTACTCTAATAAAAACGTGACTGGTAAAAGTGTTCTATATGTAAGATTGGTGGCTGATATTATGTAATCCAGAAAAAAAGAGACATAAGTTTTAAAGAAAGAAAAGTTGTTTTGGGTAAAATATTTCAACATCATATGAAATTGTTTGAAGATAAGTGACAAAATATCGAATTTACTGTAAATTTAATTTCTGCTTATGGCCATTTCGACATGTCTGTCCACTGCAGCTCTAATCAAAACGCTTTGAAGACCATAACCAAAAACATTGTATACAATCTGATAGAAAACAAATAACCAAAAAAAGATTTAAATGAAAGGCAAAAAAAACCTTAAGGACAGGGCTATACAAAAGTGAGATACTTCTTAGTTTTAAGCTCAAAATCACAATATTTAATTGGCCAAAATCTAAGCCATGACAATATGCACATCTTCAATCCATGCCTAATCACTGTGCAAAGTAAAATAAAGGTAGCTTTAATATTGTGGGAGGAGTTATCCGGAATAACAGCTTATCAAAGATGGGACGGACGGAATTACGGACGGACGGACGGACGGATAGGGGTTAAACAATATGCCCCCGACTTGTCGTCGAGGGGACATAAAAAAAACATATGAATACCTGGTATGAGTAGCTGGAATATGTCAAATATTAAACTTTTAAATGCTTTTATCATAGTTGTTTTTGTGAAATTGATAAAAGCCAAGAAGATTAGGCAACTTCTACCACACGTGTATACATGCCCTGGACCAAAAGAGTGGAGTAACCTCTGAAACACGTGTGTCACCTGTCTTGACTTCAAAGTTCTTAAAATAAATTGTGTAAATGTTGAATGTAGGAGATATCATGATATGGATGATTTGCAGTTTTAAGCCCGGTGAGCAATATTTCAGGTATATCTAAGCGAGAAGGTCTAATTTTCTAATACTAAATCTGTTTTTTCTTCCAAGTGAAAATATTGACTTGAATGTGAATTCAAACATTAAAAGTTGTTCTGTGATCTATTTCACTGTGTGCTGATTGGAATTTTGTTTGATGCAACCTTAATCTTTATCCCTCAAACAGACTAATTTACGACTTACAATGTCTGTAACATCTTGTCTGGCATTGGCAGTGGAAATGATCTTTTGGTACAATTTTCATGAACTTTTCAACTTAATTCCGGCCGGGCATATAAAAATCAGAGAACTGAAGACTTAGCATATCAGTGATGCACAAAAATAACAAAAAAAAACTGACACTCATTTTTTTCTATAGTCACCATAGTAGATATGAAGTAACACCTACAACAACCATAAGGACAAATCAGAGACAAATGTTTACAACGATAGGACTCGGGAAAGCAGGACTTGGTATTGGCACTAGCAAAACACTACNGGACAAGAGTGATAATCTTATACTACTTGAATGCAATATTTAAAGAAGTGAAATGATCTTCAAGTGTATATTTTCCCCTAAAATAATGTATTCAGTATATATTTACTGGATTGCCTGCTAGAGTTCCGACGATATTCTGCAAATAAGTGAAATTAATGTTATTGGAAGCCTTATCAACTTGTTACAACACACATTGTAATTTACAATGACAGGATATACGAGACAAAGTTTCTACAAATACATGTTAAAAGCAAGCAAGGGAACAACAGTATGTTGTTCTTCATCTTGAAGTCACAAATTAGCTTTGACCATACCCCAAAGTAAGTTCACGACAGCCCCCAGCATCGTAGTAAACCTAACAATGAATCAAGTCATCACGGGGCCTTCAACAATGAGCTTTGCTCATACCTCAAAGTAAGTGCAAGACAACCCTTAGCACCGTAGTAAACTGAACTACGAATCAAACTTAGCTAACAAGTTAGGTTATTTACTTTGTACATGCTTTATTGAATCTGATGTAGTTTTTAATTTTTTGAAAGATTTTGATGCAGTTTTTATTTTGTAGCATGTTTAAATTTTAATAAAAGAAAAAGAAGATTACTTAAATCAAAAAAAGATCAAATATATCAAAGTCCAGAGACCAGGCAAGCACGAACACACCAGAAGACCAAACACACGAGAATCACCCTCTCTAGATATAGATTTTACTATGCAAGAAGTTGAATACTATAGACTTGAATTTATCCTTTTTTTAAACGGTGGATGCAAGTGTAGCGTTTTCTAACTGTTTGCGACTAAAAAATATAGCATACAAAAATTTTGCACGCAAAGTACGCTAACATTAAACGAAGTTGTTTTCACCAGGTTTCTAGCAAATGTTCATATTTACTGATTCAGGGAGCATAAGCCTCGGCTATCAGGAGCATTTGTTATCCTTTTATTTTATCCATTCAAACAGGCCTATATACTATTGCACTTGGATATAATTTCTTGGTTATAAGTCACTTTAAAATATATAAAAAAAGACAATATACAAAATTTTATTATTTCTAAGTTATAATTCTATAACTTAAGGCGTTTAAGCAGTTAATGGAAAATTTTTAAAAACTCTAGAGGGAACCGTTTCGCACCAAACTTTGACGTATTAACTAAAAGTTAAGTTTGGTGCGAAACGGTTCCCTCTAGAGTTTTTTTTTAAGTTAAAGACTTTGAATTTTTCTTGTTTATGTTGTTCTGTTACAAAAGCATTTTGAAACAATTTGTAATACCTGTAGTTTTTATTGTAATTTCTCCCTAAACACAGATCAATACGGGACTTCTGAATCGTGTTCAAATCTGATTCCAGTTCTGATACTATTAAAAAAATCAATACATCAATACATTGAGAGGGAATCACTAATTAATGTACACTGTTGGGCTAAGGGGATTTGTATCGATAAAATTTAGTTAAAAAATGGTCATGTGGGAATAGATATAAGTATACACTTCAATTTCATATATATATATATATTGCTTTTATGCGGTATATATTTATTTCAATGTGTGAAGAATCCAAGCACTCCGTCTCACTGGTATTTGAGGCGACCGTTTCTGCCTTCAATTACATGAGAGTTCCTATTTCGAAAGTTACAATGTCCATGAATCAACCGACACGATATAAAGTTTAAGTGCATGGGACAGGAAGAAGCCGAAAATATCAAATCAAATATACGTAACTAAAAAAGCATGTATTGAATACTAGTAGTTGTTTTATTCAATGAAAAGTACCACGTGGAATGTGCAAGATATTTTTCTAAAGGTGTATACGTTATGCTCTCTAGATTGAGCGATGGAAAATCAATGAAGAAAAAGATGACAAAAATCATATCTTTTATACTCTCTAATTACAAATGTGTTTCTGTTATTTTCCTTTCTTATACTTGGCAAAATCAAACATGTAAAATAACTTTGTCTATACTTCATAAGTAGAGAGGAATTCTTTTTATCAAAAACGATGATATTGATATTATTAAATGGATTATTTTATACGCTGTTTGTTTAAATTAGGATGTGCAGACATTATATTTTTTATGAATTTTTAAATCGCATTCATGAGTATTTTATTAAATATTTTGTTCTTAAATTAAAATATTATCAAAGATCTGGTTTACAATTCATTACGGATGATGGTAACACTTCTATCATTTTATGGCCCATTTGTGGCGCGTGTCCTGCTGGGGGTCATCGCCCAATTAAAGGGTCATCCTTCATCCGACAGAAAGGGTCAAATTTTGTCACCTCCAAACAGTTGGCAAGTCCGTTGAAATTACTTTCATGAATTTATAGCACTAATTTGTGACCCACTGCTTGACCATCAAAATGAAAGTCGTGGTTTGAAATGAAACCATGTCTTTAAAACAAAATTAATGCTGATTGAGATATAATTGCGAATGATTGTTTCGTTGGACATAAATTGCTTTCTTTGAAATTGAAAACAAAGAATTACTGCAAGATATCTTGTTTAACGTGTTTTGCTATGACTTCAAATTTGGGGATTATAAATTTAGAGTTGTGCTTAAGTAAACAAATAGTAAACTTATTTTCCGATACTAATGTATTTTTAAGTAAACTATTGTATTCAATAAAAGATTTAAATTGATGACAATTTGGGATCAATTTCATTTTAAACATGGCGATAAACGCGACACACAGTACATTAAAAAGTGCTAACACATTTAGGAAATGAGACAAATCTTAAATGTGAAATAATCTCTTCCTAAAAATTTAGAAAAAAAATTAAAGTTGCGTCAACTTTCACGCGTAATTTCATGACACGTGGATCTTAATTGTAATTTGATTTTATGACAATGTGTTTGTTTTTATTAAAGATTATTAAATTTACGTTACAAAGAATTAAAGCAATATTTTTATAACTTTTTTATTAAAATAAGTTCACAAGTTGTCATGATTGAGGCATCAAAAATTGCAGCTTATAAATCTCAATTTTTCTCATTATAATTTTGATGACAAGATTTATATCTATAAATCGAATTTATAAAGAATAAATAGAAATGACGGAATTATTAAATATCACCCATAAACAAAGAAAATAAAATAAACTTTTTTTTTTGTATCGGAAGGCTATGCTTTCCTGTAATTTATGAAGCATGATTGAGTCTGGAAGAAGGTCCATACAATAATAAAATTGGTGAATATTCGAGTGATAACATCGAGAACGTTAGAAATAAATACAAATTATCAAGTAAATGCAATTTTCCTACGTTTACGTCTCCAAAAGACTCCTCCCTCCCCTTCTTAAAAAATAAACCTCGTGCAGATTTCGTTCAAAAACTGATAAAAAAAAGGGCATAGAATCAATTGGAATCCCCTTTAGAGGCTTGATTCACCGGTTCTGTCCTTAGCTGATTTTGGCTTTCTATTTAGATCATATTTGGTAATTTGTTCTCTATCAGTTTTTAAACATCTTTGACTTTATTGTCTTCCAAACGTTTAGATTTTATCTGCACTGAAGAGACATAAGTTGTCGAAATGCGCATATGCGGAATCAAAATTCACAGTAACTTCGGTATTTAGTTATTGTTAGCTGTTTGCTTTTTAAGTTGTTTTTTTTTTTTTTGAGGGGGGGGGATATACGCAAAACGATGATCACTGTGGGACTATGAGCGTTTTGGACAACGTTTTATTCAAAACAACCTGTGCCCTCAATCAGCATATTGTAACATCATAAAAGAAATTTGACATGTTTTTTTTTCTTCCATACAAAAATATTTCCGTTTGACGAAGTATGTAATTATATACAGTTTTCCTATTCAAAAACTACCCTTATTTCCAAGCTGTGTATTATATGCTATTGAATTTATTTACATATCTTCTCATACATGCATATATTTCAGGTTGTTGTTTGTACTTTTGTATTTTTTCCGATATTTGTTATTTTCTAACTAGATAATTAGAATAAAACGGATAATGTATTCTTCAACTGGACATTTTTTACTGTTATTATTTTAGTATTATTAATTGTATGCAAAGTTTTTTTTTTATTCCTACATGTTTGCATTTTCGCTATTTATTGAGGGTATTATGAATCATTTTGGACTTTCATTGCTAAACAGTTACATGCATAAAAACCATTTTAGTATTTTTTATCACTATATAAAATTTTACCCCACTTTTCGTTTAAATTATACATAAAAATTACAATTATCATAATAAAAAATTATCATAATTGTTCATTGTTTACATGATATTTAAATAAATTTAAAGTAGTCAGTTTAATGTTTGAAATAGACAAGAAAAAGACATGATTCATGACGTCTCCATTCAAATATCAGACAAAATTATTCGATCAATTCATTATTTTTTTAATTTTTCATAATAAAAGTTTATAAAGCGTCCATATTTGTAAACCGTTCATTGAATCCGAGAAAATCTGCACACATTTGCTTCCAATAATTTTGCATTATGTGTTATAAAAACGCTTAATCCCCCAAAAGATAAATTTCATTGGTAATTGATGGAAAAAGGCAATTCAAATTGAAACAGTAAATATTGAACGATCTCTATTATCGACCCGCCTCCCGCTTTATCAAAGGCCTTTTAAAGCATTTGATTGGTTCAATATGAGAAGTGTATTAATATCCATTAAATCTAATTCCTTATAAAGGTTTGAGGAGATATGATAGTTAATCAATTCATTGAGCAAATTAGCTTTTATCCGGTTTTCATCTAAGTCCGGAAACAGCTTGGAAAATATTTTGTTACATGATTTTTATGATTATTGAGTGAAAAATTGACAATATTTGTCGTCGAGATCTATTCATAAATAATAGATATTAACTTAAACGGAAAAATAACTTGTTATTATTGAAAAGAGAAACAATTGTAGAGTTTTATAGGTGGATTTTTTTTTGCGGCTTAAAATGTTTCCTAGCATTCTGACGCCGTCGCCGTTGTACCAGACGCTGATCAGAAATGGACAATTCGTCCCACAACCACCAATGGTGACAACATCAGCATCCTTTCTTGTTGAAAATTTACTAAGAGACAGAAATCAAGCTTTACTTGCTAGACAAGGTCTTCCACCATTAACATGTGCTACAACTTTCCCACAGAGTCTGCCCGACAGCGTTCAAACACCACCCGTGACGTCAGCAGGAGCAACAGTTAACCAAGCACCATTTCTCAAATTTGGCGTCAACGCTATCCTTGGTACAGAATCCACATCACCGAAATCAGGTAGGCGGCTTGTAACCTTGTTTGGTTTGATATTAGATAAACATGCTTAAATTAAAACAATTCTTTACGTTTTTTGTTTCACGGTAATGGTAAAATAAAGGACAAATATGGTCATTTGATTTGGCAAATGAAATAATGGCAAACGATTTTAAAAGGCTATAGAATCGAAAATTAAAACGTATATATCAATCCTGTCTTTAGCTAATTTTGGCTTCCCTTTTAAATAATTTCAGATATTTGTTGTTTACTGTGACCCTTTTTTAGAAATGGGTCCAGATATATATTTTTTTATTTGCACTAAAGAGATGTCAACTGAATTAACTCAAATTTTGGTTTATAATATCAGCTCGTTATTATTAATTTATAATTATATTTATTTATTAATATTGATTTTAATAACACAATATAGTAAGTTCAAAAATATCACCCATTGTATTGTTAAATAAAAGGTTCACTGCATTTTTAATTGGATTCTTGGAAGATGCAATTTGTGCATCAATGAATATTGTATCACACATTTTAGCTGGATAATACTTTGAGCAGCGTGTCAAAAACTTGGTCGTTTTATTATTTATATATTTAAAAACAATATTGGTGACTTTTTATTAAATTTTAAAATAAACACCACGGATAATAATTGGAATCACAATATATCTTCATTTTAATGGACTATTAAATTATTAATATTTTTAGTTGAAACATTATACCAATACTGAAAAAAATCGAATCGCTTTTTATTACATGGGATTTGCTATTTTGCCGATGTTAAAATGACAAATTACTTGATAATTGCCCAGTTTTTTGTGTTAATTGTAAGATTTTTACATTTTTTTGCAGAGGAAAAAGTTGAACAAGCACATTCAAGAACAGTATTTAACAACCCAGCAAGCATTTCACATTCTCCGACAAAGGGGTGCAGCTATATTGGACATGGGCTTTCCTGTACCGGATGTTCTCCACGACAAACCTTCTACGAAGCACAGTTTCCAAATATGTTCAGAAATTCATATTTTCCAGGTGAGAAAATTTCTAAAAAGTATTGTTACTGTCACATTGTTGCCCCTCGAAGCACAAAAAATGAGAATCGGATCATTAGCGGATACAGGGGGTCCGGGGATAGAACCCCTTTTCTTGAAAAATTTTAATATTTCTTGCATAATTAAGCAAAATTGACAAAAAATGCCAAAAATGTTTTTGGAACCCCCTTTTGTTGAACCTCCTTTGAATCCTCCTTTTTTCGAATGCTTGATCCGCCGGTACGGACAAATGAATGTCCGCATAGATTTTAGTTAGTTAGTCTTTTATTTGACAAATGCACGTGTATGTTTTGGACACCGTTTGCGATATTATGGTGAAGGGGTTTCAAGACGCCAAATTTTCATACCCCATTAATCTCACCTGACGGACATATAAGGAAGGTATTTTGTATTTATTTTTTCAATTATTCTACACCAATTTGGCATCTTTTAATTGGTGGCCAGAAGATAAAAATCTTAAACTTTATATCTTGGTCAGCCGGGGGATGGAACCCAAGTCCTCGGTAATAAACATAAAATATTTTCAATAAACTTCTCCTCTCTAATTGATATTGATGAAGTTTGGTTATTATCGAAACAATAATAATTTTTATTTGTCCAAAGATTTTATTGAAAATATGTCAATTAAACTAAATTGACCGTTAAATTAGCTCTTGGCAGAGTATCTTGTCGGTGCGAATTGATGTTTGAAATATTTTGGCCCAAAAAGTCATAATTTTCACCAAAATCAGTATTCATATAATGTTGGTATCTTTTGAAACAATCAAATTTCTCATAAAATTAACATTTCGAATATGAAATTGGCGCCACAATAAAACTTTAACATTTAACATCTACAGTTACTATTTAAAGTGATAAAAATGACCAAGCGATGAGAAAGGGCCCACCCGCGCTCGTATTTTATTCAGATATGTCCGTATCAGCAATTAATATCTGCATTGTTTAACGCTTGATGAGTTAAAGAATATATTAAAGCGTTTAGCGTTTAAAATACGTTTACCGTCAATAATAAAATTTCGTAATTTTATTCATAGCGTAGATAAAACGATATGGGAAAATATTAAGATATCAATTGCTATTGGCGTAATAATCCATGCAAAGAGTATTTCATTACATAAAAAAATCATCTTTTTAAGATGTCGATTTCATTGTGTGTTGGAATCAAGCAAGAAATTTTAAAATGGGAATAAAAGAAAACATACGGTTTTACATTTTTGTCTTTAACAAAGACATTTGACCGTATTTAAATTGATCTTCATAAAATGATACTTTTGAATAAATTTGATACCTTTTAATTTAGTTAAGCAAAATTGTGTTTCCTATTGAGAGACATATAACTACTATGTACTTAGAATTATGGGTATGACCTTTCTTTTTATCCCAATTGTCGTAGGGTCATTTCCATGCATAAAATTAACGTTTTGCTTTTATTTCATACAAATCTTAAAAGCTTAAATTTATTTGACGGAAATTCGTTTCATTTTTTATTCTAAATAACACCGCAACGAAAATACATTTGAATTAGCTAATGTAAATTACTTTAATGCATTGAAGTCATCACAAACCATCAAATTATCTTTAAATACGTATAAACCAATTCAATTTGTATTTTCTTTCGGGAATATTTGAAAAAAAGTGAACAAAAATTGAACTTTTGAACCAAGATATGTTTTTTTTTCAGTTATAGAATTATGCTCAGTTAATACACTATGCAAACAAATTATCTCGACGTCTATTCAAATGCAGAAGTAACAATATCATTATTAAAATCTGTACAAGTCTCATAATATTCGGTAAAGAAAATGTAACCCCTCTCTCCTTTGTTGTTCGTCACGCGTCTTGTACTCTTATATCTCCGTATAAAATCTATTCTATGTAAAGGTCGGTGTTTTATGTGTATTTAAGGGTATAACATTTCATTTAATTTCACCGATGAATTTATAATTCACAAGTCTTCTTTGTCTCCACATAATGTAAGATGAACTCAATGAGCCGACAAATCATATACCATTTTTTTGAAAGATGGAAAACTTTATTAATTGTATAAAATGCGAGGAAATTGTATAAAATTGAAAGGAAAACGGATTTAATATTTGTTTTTGTTATTAAGCACTCCAAGGGAGTATAGGCTTCAGTTTTCAGAAGCACATACGACATCTTTGGGTTTTACCCTTTCAAACAGGGTTAAGTATTTATGCACATGGATCATATATTCTTGGTCATAGTAACCTTAAAATGCATAATTTAGACAATGTGCAAAATTTGATCATCTTCCAATGCTAATATATTTTCATGTATTTAAAGGAATATAAGGAGCTAGAAGAAAACTCTATAGAGAACCATTCCAGCCAAAATTTTGACGCCTCATATATCGTATATCCTTACACGGAACTCTGAGATTAAAACTGCCTTAAATAAACGTAAATGAATAAACAAAATAATGTAAATCAAAATTTATTTTTACAGGTTCTCCTTTGATGCCAGTACCGCATGCATTTTCATTTCTCAGTAATATGAGAGGGAAGCCTCGCCGAGGCATGCTGAGAAGGGCAGTTTTCTCTGACATGCAGAGGAAAGGGTTAGAAAAGATGTTTCAAAAGCAGAAATATATAAGTAAACCAGACAGGAAAAAGTTGGCAGCCAAACTTGGACTAAAAGATTCTCAGGTACTTCTTTTTATATTTTTTATATTGCAGGATTTCATGACGAGTATACTCCGTTGGTTGGTACGCAAATTCCGTCATTGTCACGATAAACTGAAAAAAGGCTTATTTAATATTAATTTTCAAATTTAATTCAAATTCAAATTAAGTATTGTTCAAAATTCATCGGCAGATCGAGGGAGGGATTGTCTTGGGGATTTGAATCCCCTCTCTGGAATAAAATTAAGTGCAAATTAGTGCAAAATTTGGGCAAATATTGTTTTAAAAGAACTAATAAAAATAAACTTGAACCCCATTTTTGGAAGGCTGGATCCTGCAGTGCTTGTCCCACAGGGAGAGCCAGTTGCAAACTACTGAAGTGCAAAATTATGTTGTGGTATATCGTTTCGGATTCTCTCTCAAAGATTATTATAAAATGTCAATGGCAGCTCATTATCTCTATGATTTACTTTGACGCCATGAGACATTTTATGAATCAAAAACTTGTAAATTAATACACATTTCTTCGATTAGTTGTAATAAGTTGTCAGTTTCATGCGGCACTCATGAGTACATGAGCGCCTTTAATTCATCCGGAATAATTCTTGAGGCGCACTCTTAAGATTCTTCAAATATTCTCCAGCAGTTTACAACAATTAACAAATGAAATAAGAGAGACTGTCATAGATTTCGTTGTCAATTTCTATAACATATTACAATACATATGAAACTAATAACTAAATGAAATTGACTAACTGACGGCAATTGAATAAAGTTCCGACTGTTCATGGAATTCTACCATAATCACTTAAACAGCTGCTTTTGATGGCTTAAATAGAAATGGGCAATAATAAAACAAATTAATTGTATTCTCAAGATATACGGTTAAATAAAAGAAACGTATATAGTCATGAATTTATATTCGCAGGGATTTAACGGTATGATCTTATTCCGATATCAACTTCCTTTTTCAAAACAACAATTAAAAACCCATACATACACAAAACAAAACAAAAACTAGATTTGCAACTCAGTGCGAGCAATACCCGATGTCACCCTAGACAACCAATTTGATGAGTCCATTTCATACGCAGCTTCAACATCTAACTAGAAATCGATTATCGTTGAAATCGGACAAAGCTGAAATTTTAACTTTTTTGTCAGCTATCTTGGAAATGGCATCCATTTTTTTTTATTTTCCGCATTTATTCCGTCCTTTCATCTTACTGAATACTTTCACAAAATATGAACAAATTTTTTAGTGACTGGGATATCCTCAATCTTTGAATGAAAAATGCATGGCGGCCAATTTGAAAATTTAAAACAGACAGTTTACAACTTCAGATGGTGGTCCAACTTTGTGCCACAACAGATTTTTTTGTTGTTCATCATTAAGTTACTAGGCAAGCTGACGGTTACGACTCCTTGTGAGAAAATAGATAGTTCAGTTATTAATTACATTTCAATGTTCATAAACATTTTGAAACAAAATGTTGCCAATAATGACTGTAAACATGAGGTAATTTGATTTTGTTTTATGTTTTCAGGTTAAAATCTGGTTTCAAAACAGACGAATGAAGTGGAGAAATTCGAAAGAACGGGAATTGTTATCGTCTGGTGGATCAAGAGAGTCAACGTTACCAGTAAAGGGAAACGATGGACAAACTTTTGAACAGATATCGGTTACAGATGACAATGGCGATTTAATGGACAAATCGGTGACCGACTGTCAAAATAACATTGAAGACACCAATACTCTAGATGACACGGACTTAAATGCTTTGTCAATTGACTTAGAGCATGCGCACTCGAGTTTTTCTCAAAGTGACGATTCCGAAAGCGAGGATGAAATTGACGTTTCTTAAAATGTACTCAACATTGTCAATGATCTCGATATAAATCTAGTCTTCGACATATAAAAAAGTGCCAATCAACATATAATTTTGTTTCAATTCATTTGTATTCATCTTGAAAACGACACTCAAGTCAACGACTTGAATGAAAAAAAGCTAATGAATGGTCTTTAAATATTTGGCGACCAGCAGGTAGCCAATTTCCGTTTATAAAGTGCTACTAACACTATTTAACAATGATAAGAAAACTGTTCTAGTATAGTTTCTTGATAGTTTTGATATCTGTGATATGCATGTCATGGCGAACTGTATAATATAAATAAAAAAAATAAAAATGTTTCATATAAATCATGTACTTTTCATATTTGATATCTAATAACAGCTGAGTAATATCACTCTCTACTGCATCAAAGCGGCGTTCAATAGTTCGAAGTCTGTCTTTAATTCTGCTCTGGACGTCATTCAAAATACTTTCTAAATAATGATAAACGGAGTTCTGGTGCGTTGTTGGCTTCTGTAATGATTGTCCTTTAACTGTACAAATTGCAAGTGTACTCAGATGTTGAATATTAAAACTCACTGGAGTCGGAGTTTGAATAGGGGTCCTAGTTGACTAAATTGCAAGTTTGTGCTCGCTAGGAATATGTTATGTGGAAATGGTGGAGGACCGTTTAGTTATACGGTTCCTTTCTTGGCTGCAGCAGTCAAATTTGCCCTTTTGGGCGGGTGTATGCTCGACATATACGCACTGTTTTTACTGGTCGAACTGTTTTTGCTTTCATTTTTTTACTAATGACCCATTAAATGTTAAATTGTAGTGAACTTCCCGCTGCTTAGGTCTCACAGTTCATTTCTGTACAGACCAACAGCCATCCAAAGGCACAAAACAGCAAAGAATCCAACACTTAAGCGAGGCAACACCACAAGCTCCGGCCTATATCCACCATGATAGATAAATAAAAACTCAAAGGATATGGAGTTAATTCACACGAGACAAAGTCTCTACAAATACATAGTATAAACAAGCAAAGGAACAAAGCTTTTATTGTTGTTCTTTATCTTGGTGTCACCATAAAGCCGTCAACAATCGGCATTGCTCATACTTCATAGTAATTCAACTTCTACTATATGTTTCAGCGTTAAATAGCATATACAGATGAATTGAATGAATCTTTTAAACTCGTTATTATACCTACTACAGTCTTTCAAGAAGGTTTTTTCCTCAGTATGTACTCATTTCTGGAGCAGCCTATGATACCCTAGATTTTTGTGAGTGTTCACACTACAAGTACTTTATTTTCGGGGCGTTCTTGTACAGTTTTGTTACTTTATTCTGTCCCTTTGGCTTTATCTGTGTTGTTGCTTCCTGCTCGTTGCTTTTGGTATTGGTTTTTATGTACTAATGGACAAGCGGATCGGAGAAATTATTATCATAATGACAAAACCATGCTTAACAACAGTCTTTATTTTAGGACTGCGGGAATAAGTATACTTTCAATACAATGGCTATTGAACTTGACAAATATGTTTTGTCTTAGCTTCGATTCATAACATATCATTGCTCTGACAAATAAAATTAATATGTTAAATATACGAATTTTATCAATAAATAAATATATTTACCCTATTGGGTTTGCTAGGCTGAAACAAAAGTAGTTCCCACTGCTAGTTGTTTATTTTTGCAGATGATATACGCCGGTATGTTTAAAGTGTATTCATTCATAATTTATTGCTACTGATACCTAATTTAGTATTTTTTTCTGCGCTATTTATTTAGATCTGTGATTTTCTAAATTTTCCTGGAACGTCACGCTGTTTGGGACTTCTACGGCCATAAGTTACGGAACCTGCACTTTTGCATGGCGATATATAATATGGTGTAATTTATTCAACATTGCAAAAAATCGAACGAAAAAAGAAGAAAAAAACATTTGCTCCCCTTTGATATATTCATTTCGTAACTCCATAAAGTGGAACTGTACGGTTTAATCAGAGCCGACGCCTGTGGAGTTCATTTTCACTGATTTAAGAAGATGCTAGTCTTCCAATGCTTTTTTGTTTATCTGTAATGCTGATCATAAACATATAACTATTTATATGTCTATATGCTGATTAAATACATTAACAATCAAATACAATACTGTAACTGTATTCAAAATGAAGAGGAATGTAGCAAGTATATTTTTGAAATAAAGTAATTATTTGTTGTTGTAAAAAAAATCAAATATGGAAGCATGAATATCGAGGCTCAAATGTAAAAAAGATAAAAAAGCAACTGAAATCGAGACACAAAAAAACCCAAAAACTCAAATCCACGCCGATCGAGAGAGCAATACATCGGCAAAGAGTCAAAAATCACGGCAAATGATATCCAACACGAATTGAAGCAGCGTGACAAAGGCATTTTTTAATGAATATGAACGCCACTAAACTAAAGCACTAGCAGTGTGAAACTACAAAAACTGAGATATCACCAGATGCTCCTGAAGGGTAAGCATGATCTGCTCCACGCGTGACACCTGTCACATTGCCAGTGAAAAGTCCGGTATTGTCACAGTCGGCGTAATCAACTCTGGATCTACCCAAATATATTCTCATCTGTGAAACAGAAACATTGTAACGGTCTGTCAAATCGTGGTGACGACAAAACAACAAACACAAAAACAGACAATTCCGGACACAAACACCATAGAAAAAATTAAAGGCAGTGGCTATTCTTCCGGCAAGCCGGAAAAATAGGCAAAATGTCTATTCTTCCGGCCAAAACTAAAATACACAAATTATTCGATTTAAACAAAAACAAATATATTTTTTCCCTTTTAAAGATCCATCCATCCTATTAATTTACCTTTTGATAATGATAATTTATGCAATATTGTTACTATTAATTTTTGTTTGAATTTCAATGGCCGGAAAAATAGACATTTTTGTCTATTTTTCCGGATAGCCGGACAAATAGTAAAACCGGTCATAAATGATACATACTACGACAAATAATTTTCGCATTTATTAATAACATACGGCTTTACAATAGTTAAAACTAACTTTTATCTCACAGAAATTGTTAATAGACAGCTTATATCATATGTTATTTATTCAAATAACTAAATACCGAAGTCACTGAAGTCACTGTGAATTTATTTTTTGCATATACGCATTTCGACAATTTATGTCTCTTCGGTGCAGATAAAATCTAAACGTTTGGAAGACCATAAACTCAAAGATGTTTTAAAACTGATAGAGAACAAATAACCAATATGATCTAAATGTAAAGCCAAAATCAGCTAAGGACAGAGCTTTGCATGAGGGAGATACTAGTTAGTTTTCAAAAAAATTTACAAATTTTAGATATTGTAAGGTTCAAAATAAATCGGCTTTCGGGTCAGCACCGAAGTACTGACTACTTGGCTGGTGAATACCCCCGGGGACTAACAGTCCACCAGCAGTGGCATCGACCCAGTGGTAACAAATAACTAAATACCGAAGTCACTGAATTCACTGTGAATTTATTTTCTGCATATGCGCATTTCGACAACTTATGTCTCTTCAGTGCAGATAAAATCTAAACGTTTGGAAGACCATAAACTCAAATGTTACAAATAATAAAAAGATATAAAAAAATAGACTTCTTTGTCTATTCTTCCGGCTAGCCGGAAAAAAATAGCCACTTCGATAATTAAAAGACTGACAATGCTGAAAAGTAGACAAAAAGAGTAAAAATCAATGGACTCAGGGTAAATGAAGAATACCTATCATCGTTATTGGGGGTTCTAGCTGTGAATAAAATGGAACTTATCTGTTTTTAGAAAACAAGATATCACTATATGACGAAAGCAAAATAAAAACAAATCTGATTACAAAAATAAATAATAAAGTCTTACGTTAGATACAAACCCCATGGTCATGTTTAAATAAGGGATCAAGCTGTATTTCTGAGTGGAAACTTAATGCTCAATTTGATCTTTTATGTGTACAATAATCTAATTAAATAGGACTATTTCTCCTAATGAAATCATATCACTCTTAAGATTCTTTTAGATATAAATAAATAAATATTACAACATCTACTTGACCTCTCAGCTAGACCTTTAATGTTTTGCGAAATTGAGGCATGTAAGGGGTAAAAGGGTGTTGGGTTTCCAATCAAAGGTCATGTGCTAACACTTCACTGTGAAAATAAAGATTATTGTTACGGTATAATTGTTACTTTTTTAAGCCATAAAATGGTTGTTTTCATTGAGATTGCTCTTCAAATATGTAAATATTCCAATCATTTGATTGTGCCACCAACTTCTCACTTTACCAATATGGACAAAATCCACATATTATGAAGCATAAATCACAGACCAGTTGATTTTCAGGGGTATGGGGGTCTGATATTTTTACCAGAGCCAGGAATTTTTTTTCCATATACCCTATGCTAGGAAATTTTGTTGAGCCAGGCTTTTTTTCTAATGGACAGGATCCGGGCCAGATTTCTTTTTCAACCGAGATGCTGGTCAGAGAAATTTTTTTTTTGCCAAAAATCGGGCCAGAGTTTTTTTTTCTGAGAAATATCAGCCCCCTCCCCCTGTAAATCAAATAGTCCGTGCCTAAGACCACATGATGAAAGGGTATCCTTGCTGTTTCGGAGAAAGAACTGTAATTGCATCATTACACCATTTGTTCAGCGAAATCATTTGTACATTATTTTGACATTATTTCATAGGGAAGAAATAGCCGGGGGTCATGACCCAAGCTTGCTAGTGCGGCCACAGCAAATGGCCAGGATCCCGGACTAGTTGAATGAACTAAATTTTGCAACATCATAAATTTGAAAACATCCATATTTATCACATTTTGAGTTTCCACATTTTCTACTAATAATTATGTATTAATTTTTTCGGAATATTTCATACTTTTTAAATTGAAATTGAGTTGGCATTTTGGTTGCAATGCAAATTGTATGTTATTAAAAGAGCAATTGTTGTAAAAGATCATTGACGAACAGTGAAAACAAAGCTTCCTACTACATAAAGAAAAAGTTAGCTAAAAGCTTACAATTTGTTCTTATTGGAATACCATTGAAAGCGTCGTCTCCACATTCGACGAATACGTTGTCGATCTAACATACCAGTGACTTAATCATTTTTTTTTCTGGGGGGGGGGTGTTTATATCTATTTATTCTAATCGGTGTGATTCTCAATATAATGTTGTGTTTTTGCCTAAAACATTTTTGTACCCATGTTTTCCTTTGCTTGTGCAGAATCATGATGTATCAGGTCGGAAAATACTCTTATGGTTGTTTATTATGTGGAATGCTTTTTATAAAGAGTGCCCGAAAAAACAAGTTTGAATGCCATGAAAATAGATGAGACTGTATGAGGAGATCCATTTAATGAGATCTTTTGAATTTCATGTTCATGAAAACGACAAAGCATACTTTATAAGGGCCCGTATCGAGATGCAAGTGCCTTATAATTTTCACTTTGTCCGTCTGTCTGTCCGTCCGGCTGTCCGTCAACAATTTTTTCCGTCAAAGACTTCTCTGCTTGTATATGTTTGAATGGTGTGAAATTTTGTCTGGAGCTTGGAAATGATAAGTTGTATTGGGTAAGCGATTTTCAAGTTTTTCGGGCATCCACTTCCTATTTGCCGATACTTTGATTTTAAACCGTAAACTAACAATTCGTAAAGGATTTCTTGGCTTGTACTTCAGGGAATGATTCGAAATTTGGCCTGAAGCTTGGAAGTGATGAGTTGTATTGTGTAAGCGATTTTCAAGTTTCTCGGGCATCCACTATCTGTTTGCTGATAATTAAATTTTTAAAGCAAAACAAAATTTTCGTCACAGTTTTCATGGCTTTTATTGAAGGGAATGATTTCAAATTTGGTCTGAAATTTAGAAATGACGAGTTGTATTGTTTAAGTGATTTCAAGTTTTTCGGGCATCCACTTCCTGTTTGCCGATACCTTGATTTTTAACCGTAAACCAAATTTTCGTCACAGACATCTTGGCTTGTACTAAAGGCAATGATTTTAAATTTGGTCTTAAGCTAAGAAATAAAGAGTTGTATTGTGTAAGCAATTTTCAATTTCAAGTTTATCGGGCATCCACTTCCTGTTTAGCGACACTTTGATTTTTTGAACGATAAACCAAATTTTCGTAACAGATTTCTTGCCTTGTACTTTAGGGAATTATTTGAAATTTGGTTTTAAGTTAATTGGAAAAGATGAGTTGTAATGTGTTTGCAATTTTCAGGTTTGCAGCTGGACTACTTCCTGTTTGCTGATACCTTGGTTTTTAGCTATAAACCAAATATTTGTCAAATATCTCTTTAATTGCTTCAGTAGAAATAATTTGATATTGAAGCTAAGAAATGATATGGTTTGGTAAAACATCAAGAAATCACTGGTTCCAGCAAATTATTGTATCAACAATTTAGCGTGTCAAACAGAATTTGAATCCACATTTGTCTAATTTTACCTTTGCCCAGAGTTTCAGGATCGAAATTGCGGGGCCTTTCCGACAACGCCAGTTTCGACATGCTCTAGTTTCATCGGTATTCTGCTGATGTTGTTTAGGAGTTCACAAAAACGTTAAAGTTAGTCAGAGTTAATATTTAGCCACATTAAGTGTTCTTCAGTCTAATTTCTATTATATTTTGAGTTTGGATAGTAAATCTATATCCGGAGTACAGTCAATACGGGACTCTCGAGATAGGAACTCTTTCTTGTTTGGACACAGTCTGGATTGCATTCCTGTCGGGTTCCGCATTCGCTCATTATGGGGGTTACCCTTCGAACGTGTACTTTGAATATAAAAAGAGAAACGTATTTGTGAACCCGAAATATTAGTTAATTCGTTCAATTTCTAAAAACAATGGTTGTCAAATCGATATTCACTGCATCCCGAATAAGCGCCCGTTAATGTTGGATACGTATAGATCTGTTTCAAGTCTACCCGGGTTTGATTTAAATGATAATTTCTCGTACAAGAACAAAGATAAATTTCCTGTCCCTACCCATTTCTCCCATTTTACAATGGCAAAAAAGACTTGTTAATGGCCAATTGCATAAAAAATATGTAGAACGTTTGCCATTGCTGTTCAGGCGGGACAATTTAAACGATGGCAAATGAAACTAGCGCCCATCTAACAAAAGCAATCAATGTGCAATGATTAGACTATCTTATAATTATTAGGGAGAGTTTTTATTATTGTTTTCTGTGTTTTTTTATTTCATATTTTATCTTTGTTTTGTTTTTTGGGGTTTTTTTTATCTGTTCTTCGTTTTAGTTTTTTGTTTGTTTTTTATTCTTCATTTGGTTATTTGTTTAATGTTGGTGTTTTTTTTGTATTTTGTTTGTTTGTTTGTTTAATTGTTTGTGTGTGTTTTTGTTTGTTTTTTTTTGTTTGTTTTTTACCCAACAAATTAGATCACAAAAATTCAAAATTGTATACATTGCTTGAGAGAAAACAAAACAAAAACACACCTATATATTTGAACAAAAATCTAGAAATTTGGGATTATTAGATCATTTTGCAACTTCCATAACGCAGAAATCGTAGAGTATAGTTAGGTGTGGACCAATACATATATTATTTTGTACTAAAACACAACATTTTCACCAGATATGTGGTCCTTATAACTCCTTGTGGAACCCCTGATCAAATGCGCTGAACATTTAACCTATCGAAGTACTTCAAACTCGAAGGTATCACATTAAATTTGATCTTTGTTTGTCTACTTTTATTCGATTTTTATTCTATTTATCTTAATTCTTCACCTTGAGCAAATTGTCTTGCACAATTATAATTATTGAGTTTACACATCTTTTTAAAAGCTTCACTTCAACGAAAAATCTTCTGACCAAAGTAATTATGTCCTTTGAATGATTTCTTCAAGAAGTAGGGTCTTTAGATTAGCCCCCCATTATTGCAGGTTATTATAGTAAATCCGTTAAAACAACTTCCAGAAGATTTTATAGAAATGAATAGAGATCGTCCATTGATACAGAAGTACAAATAATGTTCTAAATGTAAAAAGCAAATAATTTGTCTATTTGTTTTCTCAAGTGGGGAGGGAAATTATACTTGGTAGTTTATTTTAGTAGTTACATTATCAGATATTAAAGAAATACCCAACGGATACTTATACAAATAAGAAGCGTTTTTATTGATTTTAACGAGGTTAATTATTTTAAAGAAAATATTTCCATTTGAAATTCGTGAAGAACCCGTTTAATGAATTCGGGCGGGGTGCGCCTTTTCAAAAATATCATTTTAAAACATGTTAGATAAAATTTTGAATGAGAAAAAAACTTGTATGTTTGATTAAGTTTATAACTTAAAATAACAATTTGAAATCAGATATATTTTGTTATTGTATCAGTTTTAATGATAATTCCTGCATTGTGCACTTTATATAGGAGTTTTTACTCGATTTTATCTTGAATTTCAAAGCATGATGCTTTAAACCCCATTATTAATCATTATTTCGGTAAGTTATTGAGCGAAGACAAACTAAAACACTGACGAAGTCTGGTACGGTTCTGAAAAATATAATTTTTATTGTACCTGTAACAGGCAAAAGATCTGCAAATTGCTTACACAAAACAATTTATCATTTCCAGGCTTCAGGCAATAAAACGATTCATTTCAAAGCCTTCTAACCAAGTAACGAATGAATCCCTCTTCCTTCTTGGTGTTTTTTACTGTACGACACATACTTAGGAATGTACCAAGTATATCTATTGAATCAAGGATTGAAATCGATTGTTTTGTGATAAAACAGACACAATAAGAATATTTTTGTAGTTTTCGTACATGGAGAACAAGGAAATAAAATTATGAAATAATTATATATCTAAAACATAAATATTAATAATCTTGTCACAACTTTGATAATTTGATCAAACCAAAATCACGGCAATTCATATCCAACACAAATTGAGACAGCATAACAAAGACAAAACAATTAAAGAAGAATGAACTAGAACGCCACTAACAAAATTACTAGCAGTGTGAACCCCTATAAAACCTTGAGGTATCATCAGGTGCTCCGGAAGGATTAGCATGATCTGCTCCATGCATAGCATCCGTCACACTGCAAGTGAAAAGTTCGGTATTGTCACAGCCGGTGTTTGTCAGTCCGGTAATAAATTCTGGATAAACCGAAAGACATCTATTCCCATCTGTGAAATAGAAATATTGTAACGGTCTGTCAAATCATGGTGACGACTGTAAAACTTCTGTAGTGACAATTTCAACGGTGACAGAACATACCCTAGATGTATAAGTTTTTAAGACAGTGATTTCGCTCTGTTGACTAAATCACTATTAGAAAGTCGAAATCATCACGCTTGTCGTAAATAGAAAAAAGAAGGGAAACGGGGAATGTGTCAAAGAGACAACGACCCAAAAGGGAGTAATAACAACTCAAAGCTACCATAAGTTTTGTTTTCAAACGTCCAGAGTTGCCAATGTAGAGGTATAGATCCAGGTATTATGCTGATGTTCTATTTAATTTCAGTTGGGTATATAAGATGAAGGTTATCCTTAAATTGAGGATTGTTTAATGAAAGAACATTATCGATATAACCGAAGCTGAAATAAAAGGACTTGGCTAACCTGTGTCTTTTTTCTGAACTAGCCCTTGTATGAACCTGGCTTCATACGAATAAAGAAAGAAATCTGCTAAACGTGGCGCACAATTAGTCCCCTAGGCATCCCTATTATCTTCTGGTAAACTTGTCCTCCAAATTCTACAAATATGCTATCAATCAAGAATTCCAGCATCGCGATGACATTCTCCTCTGTATACTTTTTGTGTGAATCAGTGTGATGTTTAACAAAATAGGCCTCATCTTTACCTATCAATAAATATTTCGTCATTTTAGCACAGAAAAACTGATGTATTAAATCCCTGAGTACTGACTTTATGTGCAAGAGTAGTGTAGAGTTTAGAAAAATCTAATGTTTTAACACTATTCCAGGTATTGAGTTCAGTTGAAGATAGCCATTCAAATAAGTCTGTTGAGTTTTTGAAAATCCACATCTGATTCACTCCACGCATTGAATATACTCTATCACTTTATATCTTTATGCCAGCTTTGACTGCAGTAAGAAATGAAGTTAGGAGCGTAGAAAGGGATTTTGTTGTGCATTTGTCAGACCAAGCAATGTATCTCTAAGAGCATTATGTAACTTAGGTATCCAGTAGATACAAGGCAGGTTGTGATTCTCTTCACTCAAATTGATACAGAATCACTTCAGTTGTCAGATTTTGTTTGCGATGTTTTCTGTTCTGTAACAATTTGGAAGACAGATAAGAAAAGCTGTAAGTATACTTCGCCATTTTGTTTTATACTTGTTTACACGTGGGTTACATCACCAAAATTGTATGAAAAAAGATGAGACAGAATTATTTTTACTGAAAAATAGAATAAAAGGAAACACCTATAACGACCGAAAAACATAGTCACATGCCACAATGTACCAAGGAACTGCACAAGAAAAAAAAAAAACCACAAAAAAACAAAAGACAAACGTAAACAACGAAAGGGACCTGTTTTTAATCTAGCACCGATTCGTCTCATTTTGACTTCTTACTTGCCATGACGTAATTTTGACGTACAGTTTCTTATATGATGGGTGATGCTTGCAAAGTAAGACGCTGACTATGAAAAGGAAATGGGGTAAATATCAAGGGGACAACATTCCATATCCAGGTTAACCCCAAAAATCTTTAAAATTTCATATTACGATAATTTATTGGAAGATTTTTTTTTTGAAAAGGGCTGCAACGGGTTTTACTCCTCAATGAGTCTATATGAACATGCCCATGTTATTTAACAAAGTTGTTTTTAACGGATAAGAAGACATGAATTTCGGTATACCACGCCTTCTTATATTTTAGGTCCAATACATTGGCAGACGAATACCAAAGCAGAAATGAGGAAAGAGGAAATTCCAAAATAAAAAATCCAAAAACACGGCAATTCATATCCAACACGAATTGAGACATCATGAAAAAGAAAAAACAAATTAACAAAAATTATCAAAAAGACTACAAAACTAAATCACTAGCAGTGTGAACCCCTACAAAACCTTGAGGTTTCATCAGGTACCCCGGAAGGGTAAGCATGATCTGCTTCACGCGTTGCACCCGTAACACTCTCTATGAAAAGTCCGTTTTCGTCAGTCTGGTAATAAACTCCGGATATATCCAAAGATATGTTTTTTCAGCTGTGAAATAGAAACATTGTAACGATCTGTCAAATCATGGTGACGACCTGAAACTTCTTTAGTGACAATTGCAACAGTAATTGAACACAGCCTTAATAAATAAGCTTTTCAGACAGTAATTTCAGTTTCCGCAATAAAGATATATATATATATATATATATATATATATATANCATCTATCACTGAACCATCCTCTATGTAAGAATAATCTCAACCAAAATAATCTCAAAATTAAAAAAACACTGATACACAATCATCAGTATAATACCTTGACTTATACCTCTATATTGATACTGTTGGTGTCTGAAAACAAACAGTTATGACTGACAATCGCGATGATTTCGACTTTTTATTACTGTACTTCCCATTCTCGAGCAGTAATGTTCCCACATCCCAGACATTTGTTGTCTCCATCTCAAAACTCATACGCTATTGTCGTGCCTGTAGTTTGTACAGCTAGATTGAAAACAGAAAAAAAAAATATTGTCTCAAAGGTTATATTCAATCACTGTTGCAATTGTCACAACAGAAGTTTTACGGCCGTCGCCATGATTTAACAGATCGTTACAATATATCTATTTCATAAATGAGAATTGACATTTTGCTTAGATCCAGAGTTCATTACAGACAAACATTGACTTTTACAAATTACAAATCCAGACTTTTAATTGGCAGTGTGACCATCGCCACGCATGGAGCAGACTCTGTCCTTTGCTGATTTTACTTTACATTTTGATCATATTGGTTATATTTGTTCTCTGTCAGTTTTTAAACATCTTTTAGTTGATCGTCTTAATTACAAACGTTTAGATTTTATCTGCAGTGAAGAAACATAAGTTGTCGAAATGTGCATATGCAGAAAATAAATTTGCATTTACTTCGATATTTAGTTATTTGGTCTCTTTGAGGGTTAGAGATGCATGCACCATGGATTTGGATTAATTTTGTCTAAGGGTTAGACGAAAATGACATTTACCATTCAGCCATACACAGGTATATCAATATCATATTTTAGCTGGCCGTATGACGGGTGCCATGCGTGGAGCAGATCACGTTTCCCTTCCGGGGCACCATATGATACATCCAATTTTTGTAGGGTTTCATACTGTTAGGGTTATAGCTCTGTTGGGTCATTGTTCATTTGTTTTGTTTTTTAAGGTAGTCTCAATATTTTTTTTTTTATTTTTTAACTAGGAATTTCCCGTTTTTGCTTTTTGCATTCCTATTTATTTGATTTAGCACTAACGATACCCAAACTTTTTTAGGGAGGTAGTTGCTAGTAATTTGATTTGATTTCCCTTTTATTTAACATTTTTTTGAGATATTTTTGTCATCTAGTCCTCTGTTTGGCCTTGTATTTGGATTTCTTCTACATTTTTTTTCTTTTTCGATCTGTTTGCCTTGGTATTCGTTTCCCTCCTATAAGACACCAGGCCTATATATGCCGTCGTTGCGCTTTTTGACATCCGAGGGATAACTGCCTTGCAATTACAATGAAACGGTTACTTTTGACAATCGATTCCATCCTGGATATATGCAGTCGTGTAATCAAGCATTATTTAAAACGCACGTCTTATACCATGTTTTTTGCACTTTATCATAAAAAACACAAAAATCATCACTTTATTTTTATTAGATTCTAGATACAATGCTCTTTTTACATTATTATTGATAAACTTGCAACACATGTTCGTTTCATATGTCATTTTTAATAATAAATATCATTACGTTGTGTGAATCCATTGCTACAGAGTAAGATGATCTAATAATTAAAAATTCATTTTATTATATTTCTTATTGATTTATTAAATTTCAATGAAAAAGCATAGAAATATTATATGCATAATGCCATATCTTTGTCCTCGACAAATAGCGATGAATTGAATATGACTATTTGATAACAGATTACGGAGATTTACGTAAGTAAATATTGTTATTATTGAGCAGTTTTTGTATTCAATACTTTATGATGCAAAATATCTGATATTAGGTATCAAATATTATATTTGGAGGTAAAGGTGATTAAAACTGAGGCATCTGCTTATTGTACTTACTCGAACTTAGAAACATGTATCTGTAAGAGAAAAATTTGGAGTAATATGTCAGACGACAGGAAAACCGGAAATCAAAACTCAAAACTTTGCAATTTATAGAGTTCAGACGAATTGAAAATCAGGACTGGCAAAGCACGCCGCACAAATAATGTTTTTGCGTTCTGATCCCTTGAGGTGTTCTAGGAAGGTGAGCTTGAACGTTCATTAAGTAGTTACCGTCACACTGCAAATGGAAATCTGGTTGTTACGTTTAAGTGTTATACATGTAGTTGATGTTTGTCAAAAAGGTATCTGGTTTTCTTAAAAAATATATATTCCTATTTTTGAGACAGAAACATTGTAACGATACCGACCTTGAAACATCTGTAGCAACAATTGCAACAACCTTAGTGTATGAAAAAGAAAGGAAATGGGGTAAATGGCAAGGAGACAACATCCCATATCCAAGTTAAAACGACCCAAAACAAAGCATTTAGGGGTCACCGTACGATCTTCAACACAGTGAGGAACCTCACACCATATAGCAAGCCCTAAATGGCCCCAAAAGGGTAAAAAAGTGGATAAATCAATTGAAACAAACCACATCCAATAACCCAAATATCAAGAAACTAAAATTTTATAAGAAGATACGGACAAGTCAATCACCAACATATTCCTGACTTGGGACAGGCGCAAAAATTGCGGCGGGGTTAAACTCGTTTTCTTGGATCCAAACCCTCCCCCTATGTGTGGTGAATGGCTAAAAAATAAATACACAAAAAGACTCACAGTAAAAAGTAAACTAGAAAAAGTACATAAAACATGAAGATAATACACACAGGTACTGTCCGGACAAATGCTCGCAGTTACTGACATCTAGCTTAAGACATAATTTCCGTTGACTATGATATCAAGCTTTCTTACATATGAAACTTCAATTGAAATACTTCTAAATAGATTTGGTATAACAACGTCATAAATTATGAAAGAAGAACATGATATTGTGCAATGCCAAATACTGCCAATATGAAAAATTGTTTAAATCTAGTTATGGTGTAAAGCATTAAATAGATGATCAATATTTTTGCCCAAAAAAAACCAGAAGTAACGATTTAACAATAATGCTGTATTTATATCCTTTATGAATAAGTTTGTTCAACGGATTAATAAGTTTGAAGGACAATTTTTGAATTTATGCGCTTTGTAAATGATATTGCCATAGAAGTTTGGATGTGACATGCCCTGATGTATAAGAGCCCTGCATGTAGAACAAAATTTTCTTAATAAGTCAATGTATCTATAATAAAATTTAGAGAATGTTTTTATCAATTTATGATACCTTAACCCTTGATGCAGAAGTTTTTCAGTGAGACAAAGATTTCGCTCGTTGAAGTCAGAAACATCACTACATACTCGTGCATATCGAACAAGTTGTGAAATGTAGACCCCGTAAGAAGGGGGCTAACGGAACATCGCCGTCGAGATGGGGAAAATTGACTATAGGGAAGGAGAAATCATCCCTTTTATCATAAACCTTAGTGTTTAACTTTCCTTGATTTATTGATATATCAAGATCAGGAAAAGGAGTAGAATCACTACTGCTATTGGATTTATTTGAAGTTAGTTCTGCAGGATAAATTTCATCTGTAAATTTAGAAAATTCAGGATTGTTTAAAGCCAAAATATCGTCCAAATATCTATATGTATTGTTAAATTTATCCACTAAATGCTGTTTAGAAGGGTCTTTTTGAATTTTTGCCATGAATTGTGACTCGTAACAATAAAGAAATAAATCTGCAATGACAGGTGCACAGTTGGTACCCATAGGAATACCTATTTTTGCCGATAGACTGTATCAACGAAACGAACAAAAATATCATCAAGAAGAAAAATTAATGCTTTTATCATATCCTCACAAGTCCAGTTGGTATATTTGTCATGTTTGTCGTCACAGAAAAACGATTTAAATGTATTGCAACAAATGTACGTACATCCTGATTTTTTGAAGGACCATTTGATCAAATACGAAAATTTCTCTTTGATGAGTGTACGCGGTAATGTAGTATATAGGTTAGAAAAATCATAGCTATCGACAGAGCTGTATGCTTCATTAACAGATCGAAGTCTTTCCAAAACTTCTACCGAATTTTTAACACTCCAAAAGTAGTTAATTCCACTGTATTCATAACATTTGTTGCTAAAATTGATGACGAGATTTTTTATGGTAGTAAGTGCACTGGTCAATAAAACAGAAATATGTGTAGTTGAACATTTACTTGATGCCGAAATAAAACGAAATTTGAAAGGGTTTTTATGAAGTTTAGGAAGCCAATACATAGTAGGAATGCTTTTATAATAAGAAGTTGCTTTAAGTTAAGCTGTAGCTATCATGTGATCATCAATTATTTGTGTTTCTGTTGACGTGGTAGCTTGAAATGTACTAGAATTGGTAATTTCATTCCGAAGCACCTCGATGTAATACTTACGTCAAACAACGACCACATTATTGGCTGCTTTATCAGCCGGAACAAATATATACTCTTTTTCCAAATCTTTTAACTTCCGTTTAATTTTTGAAATCGCAGGAATGATATTCTGCTGCTAATAATGAGTTTCAAAGTGATCTATTCGGATATCAACAACTTCCATGCATCTGTTAATGAAGGGATCTAATGATTTTTTATCCGCATTTTCTCTTTTACACCACTTTTTACAGAATGACATGACGGCTTTTTTAATGACTTCACGACAGTCCTTCCAAATGATTTTTGAAGGAGGACGATATTTGGGTCCTTTTTGGAGAAAAGTTTTTACCTTTCGGTCCTGGACGATGTTGAGGTCTCCTGTAATAACATGACCACTAGGTTCATATCGAAGCTTCGATGTGAACCTAGTGGTCATTTTGTAGATAACATCGCTGCATATATTATAGGAAAACCACAGCGAATATGCCAGGAAGTGATGACGCTATATGTCGGTGCTTTGAGAATATTACTACGCCAAATGGAAAGTTCAGTATTAGAAAGTCCAAATCATCAAACTTTTGGTAAAGTTTTATTTCACTCATTTGTAAAGTACAGGTTATATGCTGCTGATGTCGATGTATTAGTATTTCTTAAATGGATATACTACCATACTTTCACATTTTGGCATATAAATAATTTTTTTTGTAATTTTCAAAATGTTATTCAGACCAATACATCGTTTATAGTGCCCGCACCTCTCTACTGTATTATGTCACGTTTTCTTGATATTGAGTCAATAAGTGCCCTGTGGTTGTTTGTATGATGTGATTGTCTTATATTTGTCTCTTCGTTGTTAGAATTGTAGCACTGATATCCACTCAAATCGGTGCCAGAGACTGTCTTGAACTTACAATGAGGAATGGACAAACCTCGTTGCCAGTGGCGGATCCAGAGTTTCTGCTAATTTGGCGACCAATATTTTTTTCAAAAGGGGGGCCCGGAACCCATTTTTTTTAAAAACCCCTAGGAATTTTAAATATTTTCCGGACTAAGGGGGGCCCGGGCCCCTCCGGGACCCCCCCCTAAATCCGCCACTGGTTGCTAAAAGACGTATGGTGACCTCCAAGATGAGGAACAATAATAAAAATGTTCCATCACTCTGTATAGGGTCTGTAAGTCTCGTCCAATTTTGGGACTTCCGGGGACATAATTTGTACCCGGAAGTTGCATTTTTAACAGAAAAGTATGACGTTTCAAGCAAACAATAAGGACGTCATAATCCCACAATGTCATATTTTGGCGGGAAACGTTTTCAATTTTGAATTTTATCGTGATATCTCGGTGTCACATGACGAGACTTACAGACCCTATTACTTGTAGAGACATTTAATTCATATCCTTTCATTGTTTATATTAGATGAAGTAATTCTAATACTGAGAATTAACCAATAAACGAACGTCATTACATAACAGAAACAGTAGTTAAATATCTGTTCTACTTTGCCTATTTCTTTAACATATCCCTTGTAAAATCCTTTCATCGTACGATCAGAGGAATAAATCGGCTAACAATGGCGCAAAATTATCCATCTTGTAAGGATGACTATTGTCAAAAATATTCCAACATAGCGATCAAAAATCCTTCATTCTATACTTTTTATTGGAATAATTATGATGTTGAACAGAATAAACCCCTTCTTTATCTATGGGCAAATATGAAAACTCTGGTTATAATGCTGTGCTTTATTTTCTTGCATGGTGCCTGTCTAAACATCTTTGTTCATCTGTATTCTCGTTTTTTTTCATATCTCTGGTCCCGGTTGTTCAACTTACGGTTAAATCTTAACCGAGGGTTAGATAATGTAACAATGGGTTAAAATTTAAACATCTGTTATTTTCCGTTGCTAATCTCTTGGTTATATATAACCAGCAGTTAAAATTTCTAAACCCTCGGTTAAATCAGTCTAAA
>MJUU01032084.1:14739-28687 GCA_002080025.1 Modiolus philippinarum | reverse complement strand
TTTACAACATACAAAAAGGGGAGATAATGAAAGAAAATACGCAAAAAAACATGGGTATTCCCAAGAGTTATCTCTCTTAGAAAAAAAAATGGCCGCGATGATCGCAGACCTGATATAAGACACCCACAAAACGCGGGAAATCCCAAGAGTCATTTCCCTTTGACGAACGCGGACGTGATAGAAGACACCCAAACAAATACAATGACTATTGCTGAATGACAACGTCTAGATATTAGTCTAGAAATTGGATGAAAAAGAGAGAAAATACCAAGAACAATACTAAAAAGGGTTGAAAAGGTATACCAACAAAAAAAAAAAAACGGTGGTACAAGGAAAAATTGGACGTAAAAGGGAAGAAAATATAAAGAATAATACTGAAAAAAGAGGTAAAATACTATTAAAACATTTAAAAAAAGGGTATTAGTCTAGAAATTGGATGAAAAAGAAAGAAATACAAACAACAACATTGAAAAGGGTGGCATAAGAGGACATTAATCTAAACATTGGATTGCAGAACAATACTGAAAAGGGGTTGAAAAGGTATACCAACAATAGAAAAGGGTGGGACATTGGATTGAAATATAAAGAATAACATTGAAAAAGGGGTAAAAGGGGGAATAATGAAGGAAAATACCCGAACATCCGGTCTATATATGGGGCTACGCCCCACTTCCGGTCGCGCATGCACAATGTTATAAGGTCATACAACACCCCTGCGGGGTCACGTGTTGTTCCAACACGTTATTACCTATCAACATGCCCGACTAGGGCTTCAAATAAGACCACTTCCGGTGTATACCTGGGGCTACGCCCACTTCCGGTCGCGCATGCGTTATGGACTAAGGTCAACTGTGACCCCTGCGGGGTCTTGCACTCTTTTAACCCATCAATTCCGGTCAATATGGCTACTTACAGTAGATACACGCCCACTTCCGGTCGCGCATGCGTCATGTAATAAGGTGAAACCACAACCCTGCGGGGCCTTGCCCTCTTTCAACACGTCATTTCCGGTCAATAGGCCCGTATAGGGCTTCAAAAAGGGCTACTTCCGGTTTACATATGGGGCTACGCCCACTTCCGGTTGCGCATGTACATAATAGTAAGGTCATACAACACCCCTGCGGGGTCTTGCACTCTTAAAACACGCCATTTCCGGTTAACATGGCTACTACCAGTAGATACATACCTACTTCCGGTTGCGCATGCGCGCTGTAGTAAGGTGAAACCACAACCCTGCGGGGCCTTGCCCTCTTTCAACACTTCATTTCCGGTCAATAGGCCCGTATAGGGCTTCAAAAAGGGCTACTTTCGGTTTACATATGGGGCTACGCCCACTTCTGGTCACGCATGCGCGCTGCACTAAAGTTATTTAACACCCCTGGGGGGTGACGTGTTGTTCCAACACATCATTTCCGGTCAATAGGCCCGACTAGGGCTTCAAATACGGCTACTTCCGGTTACGCATGCGCAGTAAAAACACTTCGTGTTCTGGTCACGTGACTTCCGCTTCCGGTCACGTGACTTCCGGTGACGTCATTTCCGCTCTACGTCACTTCCGGTGATCCACCACGATCCACCACCACAAATGCGACCTGAACTGTGCCCATATACTACTCAGAATAGTNCTTATAGTAGACAGAATAGTGTGGAAAAACGGGAAGAGCTTATAGTAGACAGAATAGTGTGGAAAAACGAGAAGAGCTTATAGTAGACAGATATGGAAAAACGGGAAGAGCTTATAGTAGACAGAATGGTATGGAAAAACGGGAAGAGCTTATATTAGACAGAATAGTGTGGAAAATGGGAAGAGCTTATAGTAGACAGAATAGTGTGGAAAAACCGGGGAAGAGCTTATAGTAGACAGAATAGTGTGGAAAAACGGGAAGAGCTTATAGTAGACAGAATAGTGTGGAAAAACGGGAAGAGCTTATAGTAGACAGAATAGTGTGGAAAAACGGGAAGAGCTTATAGTAAAGAGATTGTGGGGAAAATCGGGAAGAGCTTATAGTAAAGACATTGTGGGGAAAATCGGGAAGAGCTTATAGTAAAGACATTGTGGGGAAAATCGGGAAGAGCTTATAGTAAAGACATTGTGGGGAAAATCGATAAGAGCTTAAAATGTGAAAAAACGGGAAGAGGTTATTCTAGAGTGATTGGCGTGGGAAAATGGGAAGAGCTCAAACTAGAGATATTGGTGTGGAAAAACGTAATTGTTTTTGTATTGTACTCTAGTTGGTCTGACGACCCGTAACGTTATAAGCAACTATAGTTTCAATTTAACCACGTCGGATAACGTTGGCTGTAACATACATTATTATATAGATTGCGGTGAAAGATTGAAATTTCTCAGTGAAATAAAAGTGATAATTAACTGTGAAATTATTTTCCATAATTTCACTCTAGGAAGTGACGTCACAATAGATGTTGTCAACGTCGTTNGACATTGTGGGGAAAATCGGGAAGAGCTTATAGTAAAGACATTGTGGGGAAAATCGGGAAGAGCTTATAGTAAAGACATTGTGGGGAAAATCGATAAGAGCTTAAAATGTGAAAAAAAACGGGAAGAGGTTATTCTAGAGTGATTGGCGTGGGAAAATGGGAAGAGCTCAAACTAGAGATATTGGTGTGGAAAAACGAAATTGTTTTTGTATTGTACTCTAGTTGGTCTGACGACCCGTAACGTTATAAGCAACTATAGTTTCAACTGAAGAATAATCGCTTAACCACGTCGGATAACGTTGGCTGTAACATACAATAATTTGCGCAACGTCAAAGCGAAAGAACTAAACATCCTTCCTGGAGAAAAAGAGATGACAAATTAGTTCGGGTTAGAAAAACGTGGGGATGAGCTTATTCTAGAGTATTGGCGTGGGAAAACGGGAAGAGCTCAAACTAGAGATATTGTAGTGGAAAAACCTAAATGTTTTTGTATTGTATTCTAGTTGGTCAGACACCCCGTAACGTTATAAGCAACTATAGTTTTAACTGAGGAATAATCGCTTAACACGTCGGATAACGTTGGCTGTAACGTTACAACATGCAATAATTTGCGCAACGTCAAAGCGAAAGAACTAAACATCCTTCATGGAAAAAAGAGATGACAAATTAGTTCCGGTTAGAAAATCGTGGGCTTTTAAGTTGGGCGATTCGCGTGTATGATTTCGAAATATAAAACAGCTAACAGAAAAATACAGATTGGAGTGTTACTTGGAAAAAAGTCGTTCATTTGCAATTTGTAAAAATTAACAAGTACTGTAATACGTTTATTTACTCTTTATGCTCGTTAGACTCAGGTTTTACAAATTGTGCACCTCTCATTGCAGATCTTTTTCTTTTCTGTTACGAACGTGACTTCATGAAAAAATTACAAAATGGGACCATACAAAACAGTGATCAACTTATTTCTATTTTCAACGATAACAGCAGGTATATTGACGATATCCTTACTATTGACAATCCCCAGTTTTTAGATTATGTCGACATCATTTACCCACAACAACTGAAACTTAATAAAGCTAATAATGATTCTAAGAATTGCCCTTTTCTGGATCTAACTATCATCGTTGACTCTGGTAAAATAAAAACTAAAATTTACGATAAAAGGGATGATTTTGATTTCAGTATTACTAATTTCCCTTTTCTTGACGGCGACGTTCCTCTAGCCCCATCCTACGGAGTTTATATTTCTCAACTGGTACGATTCGCACGCGTTTGTTCTACTCTTGACGACTTCAATGAACGTAACCTTACTATCACTTCAAAACTTTTGCAGCAAGGTTACAGATTTCATAAATTGTTAAATACATTTAAAAAGTTTTATCGAAGATATGAACATCTGACATCTAAATATAATGTCACTCGCAAACAGCTTATTTCTAAGGGCATTTCCCATCCTCGATTTTACGGAAATGTTGTTAAAAAATGTCAGAAACTGATTAAAAATCCAGAAAAACTGGGACGTAACTTACATTCTTTACGCAATAAGGGATATCGACAGGATATTCTACACGTGGAGGATTTTACACACATACTGGCCTCTCACTGATACTGCCGATGTCTACTGAAATACATGATGATTCTTTACCAAACCCGTTGGGAGTTACGAATTTGATTTTCCTTCCGTAGTGCGACAGTGTTTTACCAGCAGACTAGGCTCCTTGAGCTAGCCGGCAGTTTAGCGGCGAGCACTCTTTGACCCATCTTTCAAAATTACGTTTTGTTCCCCCATTTTTCCTTTCTAGATTGCGGTCATGGAGTTAGTAGTCTACCTGTATGGGTTTTATTCGTATGTTTATTCTACTATAGGGAAACGGGACAGAGAAAGGGGAGGTTTGGGTATCCATAAACCGGTTTAACCCTACCGCTGGCTTTTGCTAGTGCCGGTACCAAGTCCGGCTGTCCCGAGTTCCTATCGTTGTTTATGTTTGTCTTTTGTATTTTTATTGTGGGTTTTGTCTTGTGCTATTCCTATTTACTTTCTGGCATGTGGCTATGTTTTTCGGCCATTGTTGGTGTTTCCTGTTATCTTTTTTATTCCATTTTACTTATAGTCCAGATCACAATAGAAGACAATGTTATTTAAAACTATGTTGAAAACCTTCAGGTATCTGAAAACTCCTGTATTTTTGTTTTGAAAAGGTTCTTTGAACTTTAAAATCCATAAAACGATTTTCGTAAACAATATATATTTTGATTGACGGAAAATATTTTAAAGGTAAATAAATCTACCGGGTAGGAGACATGTCAAGTCTTGTCCAGAAAGTTTGTTGCTACCCGGTAAAGTAATACCACCGAAACATGGACGATATGTAACGGATCCCACATTCGCTTTCAGTTTCGATCTACAGGTATGTGATTTTCATTATCTTTGTTTTTATTAGTTCTACTGCATGACGTTGTCCCAAATCGAGTGGATCAAAACAGGATTTGATTTAACAATAGAAACAATATTCATTCCGAAGTAATGACAATACACATTTATTATTTGATATTATATACTGCCTATCCAAGTTTTAATATTTTTTTCGTTGTTGATTTAATATATTTTTTTTACAATTTAAGATAAAATGGAATTTTTGAAGAAAAATCAATTAAACTTGTCACGTTGGCAAGCAGTCTGTACTAAATATCAAATTAAAATCAATGCAATTGAACGGAATTTCAATAGATCTCACTTACAGCTTAGTTTAAATGTAAATTTTGATTTTGTACACCCCCACTTTTGAATGAAGACGATATATACAATAAAGAGGCATTTTTCCAAGTTATTTATATTAATCACTGTTTATTGATTTAAACTGCATATAAATTTCGGACTAATTAATTGATTTTACATACTCTAAAGGTTTTGAGTACCACAATAAATTCAAAAGATGTTGTATAGATCTTTTGTTAAACTTCCAACATAATACACCTATTAATCGATTCATACTTATTCTCATATCTGAAACCAGACAGAAAAATTGTATATAAAGAATAGAAAAATAGGTTTTTGGCCAAATCTGCACTTTAAAACTAAGTTAAGAATTTTTCGTTCCGTCAAAATGAATTATGTATATCGGTTGGACGACTTCCATATTTCACACTTTGATTGACAGAATAAGTATAAAGATACTTGGTACTGACAAAAGGTTAATAGGATCTTGCATANGGTAGATCAATGTTTAAATGGGTGCATCATTGATCAAATTCCCTTGAATAGTTTGAAAGGTGCAAGAATACAAAGTCTATCTTTAGATTCAAAAGGTCTATTTTCCTATACATTCCAACTCTGATTGGTTGAATTGGTGGTTTGATACCTTGAACAAAACAACGTTGTCGCCATTTGAGTATTCTTTACATTGTGACGTCAGGTGTTTTAAGACGTTAAGTCATGGTTACGATTATTGTATCACAAAAACCAACACGTCTGGTTGGTCATTTACCGATGCGAGATGAGGTCGCGTGCATCGATCTCACACGGGTCATCTCCCACTGTAAACCCCCATTTACGGAAGAAATTCTTGTCTGATGATAATTAGATGGAACAAACAATATACACATAACAACACGAAAGACACTGCATCCCCCCAAAAAATCTGGGAAAAGTTGTCAGGTGCTTTGGAAGGGAAACAGTTTCTGCTCTACAGACAACGTATTACGTGTTATTTCAAGTATCCATCACAGAAACCTGATATACAGCATGCTAAATAGTGGACTACAAGATAAATAACATACGATAAATTACAATTCAATAAAGAAAAGAAAAATAAGAAACAAACAAGGACGCCAACATTTCGAATGTCCAGGTCAGCGATTTTCCATGTCTCTCCATCGCTCTCCTTCTTCTTTGTCATTAGATTTGGTTACGTTCACCTTTTCACTTACCCATTGACTGAACCATTCAGTTCATATACAATTTATCACAAGTCCCATAACACTGCAGATTATGCTGCCAGAGATTACAGGAAACTGGACAGAAATAAAAGAAAGGCGATACAAAATATACTTTCTGTTGAAATGAATTATTTATTTTTCTTAATAGCAGATAATGGTGGACTATCAATCCAGATACAGATTATATGGCCATGGTTATACATCCCCGGATGTCCGGTATGGTGTTCCTACATTTAAGGAGTTATACCATGACAGAGCCCCACATGTATTCCACAGAAGACCTAAAGGTAACAAGATGTGTTTGTGAAACACTATGCCCACCGGTTGCAACCACGTCTACAATACAAACTTTTTAAAATTGCAATCACTAGAAATTAAGTAGACATTTGTACTAAGCTCCATAAGGTACGTACGTACGATCTATTCACATATAGAATACCAAGCATCTTGCAATCGTAATAAACGAGCTAAATGCAAAATCTAGATTTTGACCTTTTGACCTCTGTGACCTTGACCTTAATGAAATTTGCATGATGGTGTTCAGCTTTATATGATCAATATACAGGCCAAAAATGAAGGTCCTTTCACATCTGGTTGAAAAGATATAGGCAATATTAAAGTTTTCAAGTTTTCACTCAGTGTCCTTGACCTTGGACCTGACCTAAATGTTTTGGTGGATTTGTACTGAGCTCTATTAGATCTATTCACATATAGAATATGAAGCCTCTAACAATATTAATGAGCTAAAGCAAAATCTAGATTTTGACCTTTTGATCTCTGTGACCTTGACCTGAGAATTTTTTTTGATTGATTGTACTGAGATTCATTAGATTCATTCACATATAGAATATGAAGCCTCTAGCAATTGTAATTAACAAGCTATAGCAAAATTAGCAAAATCTTTATTTTAACCTTTTGACTTTTGACCTGACCTTAGTAAAATTTGCATAATACTGTTCAGCTTCATATGACTAATATACAGGCTAAATATGAAGGTCCTATCACATCTGGTTGAAAAGATATAGGCAATGTTAAAGTTTTTGTTTAAGTTTTCAAATTTGCACTCATTGACCTTGACCTTTGATCTGACCCAAATTTTTTGGGGTAGATTTGTATTAAGCATTATCAGATCTATTTACATATATAATATCAAGCCTCTATCAATTGTAACTAACGAGTTAAAGCAAAATTTAGATTTTGACCTCTGTCATCTTGACCTTTGACCTGACATGGTGTTCAGCTTCACTTGATCAATAGGTCCCATCACATCTAGTTTAAAAGTTATGAACCAGGTTTAAGTTGCGGACAGACAGACAGACATACAGACAGACTGGGCAAAAACAATATGCCCCCGATCTAAAGATCCGGGGCATAAAAATGACACATATATTCTCACCAGCTTAACCGATTAAGTGTTATTCGAAAAGATTTTTCCCAAAAGTTTTTCATAGTTTTTAAAAACAATTAAAACTTTATATATTTTTAAACGCTCATTTGAAACCATATTTGCCTCGATTACGCCCAAATTTTTGACTGACGATGTCTGAATGGCCCTGTCACGAAACCAGTAATATTTCAAATGTATAAAATTGTGTTACAGAATGATCTTATATATTATCATATCCATGAAGGCTTTTTGTGTTCATTAGGTAATTTATGGTAACTGTATAAAATTGTACATTGTAGAAATACACAATGAACGTAAGTTTACAAAATGAGAAAAATTAAGCTAGTAGATGGGTAAATAAGAGGATAACAATTTTGTAAAAAGGAACTGATGGGGGTAAGTCACAAATCGAGTTTTTGACCCGAATATTTGTGGCAGTTAACCTTTGACCCGAAGATCCTTAAATACAATTGTCTATGTTCTAATGCAAATCCCTAAAAAGTTCTAAAATTATTGCAAAAATAATATATAATATGTATTTTCATCCTGATATTTCAAATGTAAATCGTGGAGTTTAAACCCTGAAAATTTCGAAGTCGTCCTGTAAGAACTTGCATTACTATAGTGGATTGCATTATAGAATATAGACTGGTGGTCACAGAATGGGGATGAATAAGAATAGGAAGTTTAGATGGTGATAATGGTAGCTACTTAAATTGTAAGGGTTATGGTTTCATTGGACTCAAAATAAAAATGTTGATTCATATTATTTGTCATTTTGATATGTTTAGCAAAACGTATTACTGTATGCAAATCAATAGATGCATAGGAGATGCGTTACTGTACGCTGAACAAAAGTGTTAATGTTAGCAAATTAGCAGACGCTTAATCAGATTTACTGTACGTAAATCAGCAGCTGCTAGTTAAAAGTTTTACTGTACGTAAATCAGCAGCTGCCAGTCAAAACGTTTTAGTGTACGTAAATCAGCAGCTGCTAGTTCAGTTTTACTGTACGTGAATCAGCAGCTGCTAGTCAAAGGTTTTACTGTACGTAAATCAGCAGCTGCCAGTAAAACGTTTTACTGTACGTAAAGCAGCAGCTGCTATTCAAAAGTTTTACTGTACGTAAAGCAGCAGCTACCAGTAAAACGTTTTACTGTAGGTAAATCAGCAGCAGCTAGTCAAAAGTTTTACTGTACGTAAATCAGCAGCTGCTAGTCAAAAGTTTTACTGTACGTGAATCAGCAGCTGCCAGTCAAAAGTTTTACTGTACGTAAATCAGCAGCTGCTAGTCAAAAGTTTTACTGTACGTAAAGCAGCAGCTGCCAGTAAAACGTTTTAATGTAGGTAAATTAGCAGCTGCTAGTCAAAAGTTTTACTGTACGTAAATCAGCAGCTGCCAGTCAAAAGCTTTACTGTACGCAAATCAGCAGCTGCTAGTAAAAACATTTAGTGTACGTTAATCAGCAGCTGCTAGTCAAGTTTTACTGTACGTGAATCAGCAGCTGCTAGTCAAAAGTTTAACTGTATGTAAATCAGCAGCTGCCAGTAAAACGTTTTATTGTAGGTAAATCAGCAGCTGCTAGTCAAAAGTTTTACTATGCGTAAATCAGCAGCTGCTTGTCAAAAGTTTTACTGTACGTAAATCAGCAGCTGCTATTTAAAAGTTTACTGTAAGTCAATTAGCAGCTGCTAGTTAAAGTATTACTATACGCAAATCAGCAGCTGCTAGCCTAAAGTTTTACTGTACGTAAATCAGCAGCTGCTTGTCAAAAGTTTTACTGTACGTAAATCAGCTGCTAGTCAACAGTTTTATTGTACGTTAATTAGCAGCTGCTAGTTAAAGTATTACTATACGCAAATCAGCAGCTGCTAGCCAAAAGTTTTACTATACGTAAATCAGCAGCTGCTAGTCCAAAAATTTACTGTACGTAAATCAACAGCTGCTTGTCAAGTTTGACTGTACGTAAATCAGCAACTGCTAGTCAAAAGTTTAACTGTAGGTTAATCATCAGCAGCTAGTCAAAAGTTTTATGTACGTAAATCAGCAGCTGCTTGTCAAAAGTTTCACTGTACGCTAGTTAAAGTATAAAGCAACTGCTTCACAACAATAACAAGCAAATGTTAAAGCAAAAGCGTAACAGTACACACAAACCAGCAGGGTAAAAATAACACGGACAGAAACTAACTTAACGTTTGGTTATTTGTCCCTTTATATTGGACAATGGTCATCTATTTTTACTGGACTTGCAATGATGAAATATTTGTCATACATGAAATAAAATTAAAAGCTTATTTGGAATTTTGCTATTCTATTATGGACTGGATGAGATGTTAATATTTTGGCTAGTTTTGATTGATAGATTTAGCTAGATATTTATTTTGAATTATTATGAAACAACTTTGCTGAAAATGCAAGTAATATGATCTTTGCTTATTTGTCTGGACTGGGTTGCACAAAAGTTAATACACTATTAAATATTTAATAGTCTATTAAGCTTTAACATTTCCTACTTATCTAATAGACTATTAACTTTTAATAGACCATTAAATTTTAATTGAGCTTTGTGCAACCCAGTCCTGTACCTTAAGTGTTAATTTACTGTGCAAGATGTTTTACGAAAGGATATGGAGTAAATGAACATGAGACCATTACATATATGTTAACTCCAACTGTAAAAATTTTAATGAGCTGTATTGTATATTTAATGTTCAATAATGTCTGAATTAGAACTTTTTAAATAAGGCTTAGCTTGCTAACAAAAAATATTAAACAATGAATAAAATAAAAGTGTCATAGTAACTTTAGGTTGAACAACAACACAATTATTCCAAGCTCTGTTTATTCCTATATTAACTGAATGTTTGTCTGCCTTTTATTGTTTCACACTTATATTTGAATTAATTTACATATCTAGAGATAAAATCTAATTACATAACTATAGATCTCATTTATTATTTTAGCCCATGACTGTCGACAAGAATCAATGAAGGAGCTAAGGGACAAAAGAGATTGGGAAGCCTGGTTGTTAGCCAAAGGACTAGCCGAAACAAGAACCAGTACACAAAATCTCCATATTAAAAGAGATGAGAAGACTTCTGATGGAATTAAAAAGTATGATAAAGAGTTTTATATCGCAATATGTTTATACCAATGATTTTGTAGTAGTTTAACTCCTGCAGGACCCGGTTGTTCAACTCACGGTTAAAATAAACCAAGGTTTAGATTTAACGGTTGGTTAAATTTTTAACCCATGGTTACAAAACTCAGGGTTAAATACCCGTTGCTTAACCATATTTAAACCCTTGGTTATGTAACCCGTGGTTAATTAGTTTAACCACGAGTTAAAACGTAACCTTGGTTCCCATAATTCCCTATTTCCCTACACTTTGCTAACATGGAAACATGGTTGACTCTGCCGCTTCAGGAAAGAAATGAGCTGAACAAGAACCAACGGAATTACAAAATTTTTAATGTGAAAGATTAACGGATTTCTTAAATATAAAACAGAAAGATGAAGTGTTAGACAAACTTTAAATTCAATAAAAATGAACTGATAAGAGGTCATATTGTTAGCTGTTACTTTCATATTTTTTGCATCAATGGTCAATTTTTTTTTATTAATTTCAGAGGCATCGGATTTTCCACTCTTTTTGATATGTTTTGCGGAAACTGGAAGAGTAAGTCCGTCATTGATTTCAAAATATAGTGACGTACCAGTTTCTGAACCGCGTTGTTTTGAAGCGTTTTGAATAAAAAATGTAGGGCGATATTCAGAGATAAACAACATCCGAGGAAGATCCGTGATCGTGTCATTCTTTATTTAGCTGGGAATTATATCTGGACAGTGTAAACAACGTAAGTTAATATAACAGTGAAAACTGCGTAAATTTTCCCCCATTCATGTGGAACTATGAACTGCAGTAGGCTGTGTGAAACTGAAAAACTCACTGATGTGAAAATTACAAAGCAACATTATACTGTTGTAGGTTCATTTCTTAATATGAATACAATGATATTTCATGCCTACCGAGGTCTAGGTCTATATCGTCTGAAGCTGTGAGAGTAATCGCTCGTGAAAAATTCTGGTCTTCTTCAAACGGCATTGTAAAAGCTTTCTGTTAATCTTTATTAAATTTCTATGTTTCTTCTTATGAAATGGCTTTCCTGTCAAATATTCGAATGTGATTACCAACTATATATTATTTAACCCTTGGTTAAAAATTTTAACGATGGTTTATACCTCGGTTAAATTTAGCACGATTTAACCGAGGGTTTTGTAATTTTAACCGCTGGTTAAATATAACCAAGAGATGAGCAACGGAAAATAACCGATGGTTAAATTTTAACCCATGGTTACATTATTTAACCCTCGGTTAAAATTTAACCGTAAGTTGAACAACCGGGTCCAGAGGGCGTAAGCCCAGTGGGGTTTAACTAATTTATACCACGACCCTATGGTCCATGTAAAAGATGGAGTCTTTCAGGAATTTGACCTTAGATTATGAAAAATCAGAATTAATGCAAGATATCTGATTGCATTTAATGACATCGTGGTATAAATGGCAAAAAATACCGAAGTTACTGTTGTGTCTATAAAACATCTTGATTGTGCTAGTATTCAAACCTTAATCCGTTTTATTATAATCCGATGGAATCAATATTATTTATCTAATAATCTATTATGGACTTCTCCAGAGGGAACCGTTTTCCTATCGTGTTGTCTGGTGCGTATAGTGCACGAGCCGACAGGCGAGGGCACTATTCGCACCAGACAACACTATAGGAATACGGTTCCCGAGGGAGAAGTCCATAATTAATTTAGTACATAACAGAAAAGCAAACAAAATGAATGAAAAACAGCCAATCAAAGATTGCGACCCCCCGCTACCCGTGTTTGGACCCCCTCCCCTTGTAAAAAAGACAAGTGTTTTTGAAACTAAATTAATCATCATAACTGTATAACACCAAAAAGATATGGTTGCTAGGTAGAATTCCAAAAAATAATGGGTCTTTGAGAGTTTCAGGAACTTTACCAAAATTAGAATCAAAGATTTTTGCAACCTGGCTGTTGAAAATCATCATTTTCACTGTAAGGAAATGAAAGAGATATGGTTGCTAGGTAGAATTCCAAACAATAATGAGTCTTTGAGAGTTTCAGGAAATTTACCAAACTTAGAATCAAAAATGTTTGCAATCTGAATGGAAAATGATCACTGATACTATAAGGCAAAATTCCAAAAAGAAATCGGTCTTTGAGAGTTTCAGAAAATTTACCAAAATTAGAATCAGTCTTTTGCACTCTGATTATTGAAAATGATCTTCACTACTGTAAGGAATTGAAAATGATATGGTTGCTAGGTAGAATTCCAAAAAACAGTAGGTCTTTGAGAGTTTCAGTTAATTTACAAAAATTAGAATCAAAGATTTTAGCAGTCTGACTATTGAAAATCATCATTGAAACTATAAGGCATAAAAAAAAGATATGGTTGCTAGGTAAAATTCCAAAAAGTAATTGGTCTTTGAGAAAATAAGAATCAAAGATTCTTGCAACCTGACAGTTGAAATTCATCCTACTAACTCTAAATAATTGAAATATATGGTTGCTAGGTAGAATTCCAAAAAATAATGGGTCTTTGAGAGTTTCAGGAACTTTACCAATATTAGAATAAAAGTTTTTTGCAATCTATCCATTGAAAATGACTTTTAAATCTAAAAGGCATCGAAAAATATATGGTTGCTAGGTAAAATTCCCAAAAATAATGGGTCTTTGAGAGTTTCAGGAACTTTACCAATATTAGAATAAAAGTTTTTTTGCAATCTGGCTATTGAAAATGATTATTTAATCTAAAAGGCATCAAAAAAGATATGGTTGCTAGGTAAAATTCCAAAAAAGTAATTGGTCTTTGAGAGTTTCAGGAAATTTACCAAAAATAAGAATCAAAGATTCTTGCAACCTGAAAGTTGAAATTCATCCTTATAACTCTAAATAATTGAAAAAAATATGGTTGCTAGGTAGAATTTCAAAAAATAATGGGTCTTTGAGAGTTTCAGGAACTTTATCAATATTAGAAGAAAGGTTTTTTGCAATCTGTCCATTGAAAATGATTATTAAATCTAAAAGGCATCAAAAAAGATATGGTTGCTAGGTAAAATTCCAAAAAATAATGGGTCTTTGAGAGTTT
>MJUU01032083.1:98259-109806 GCA_002080025.1 Modiolus philippinarum | reverse complement strand
TTTTTTTTTTTGTTTTGTTTTTTTTTTTGTTTTTTTGTATTGTTTTTTGTTTTTGTTTGTTTGTTTGTTTGTTTTTTTTTCGTTTTGTTTTTGCATTCTCCTAAGGTAGCTCTTTACTCTTCCGCAAAAAACGCAATTCTATCTCTTTCCGCCTTTCGTTCTCCATTGCCCAAGTACCCGTGATATGAAAAATGACATGTAATGATGTTTTTATCATATACTTCAAAAGAAAAGAAAAAAAATCAACTGAAAAATTTTTTGAAGACTCAGATATATATATTGCTATAAAATAGTGAATTTATTGAACGAGCTTGAGAAACCGATAGAAATGCGCGATTTACAGAGCATGTTTCGCAGCAAGTACAAATATATGTGATATTTCCCGATAATGAGTACATTCAAGCTTAATCTAAAAAGCGAATTGTTAGTTAGGCGGGACGACGGGAAGAGAATAAACAGCTTTGCCTTATATGGTTTATCCCGGCGTGACGTCAAAGGAGATTTTACATTATGACGTCAAGACATCGGATGTTTTCTACCAGTCGCTGTCTTTTCTTTGATCAAAATCGTTGACAGGTTACCAGCATACCTTGCAACTGCCAAAACATATTCGTAAGGTCGTAGTATTGTCTAGTAAGTACTACCATAGCAAAACAAATTACAATACTTGTATTTTTGTTATTTTACATTATTTAATATGCAATCTCCGTTTTGGCGGAAATACACGAACTCGCATGTGATAAAGCCTCCGAGTAGTCACGGAAAGCCATGTAATAAATTCCGGAAGTAAGCTTGATAAAGCTTTATCAGCCCGCTAACTGTCTTTACGACTGTTCTTGCAATTATTATTCGCCGCCAGGAGGCGGCGAATATATTTGATACGATATTTTGAAACTTCAGTGGAGGAGCACGTGACCAGGAGCAGTTGTTTGTTTTCCATTAGAATCGATCTAATGTGTCCTAATCTTTTACAATGAAGATACCTTTCAATAAGAAAGGAAATTGTTTTAAATTACTTATTCAAGAAAATTGTTTACAAAATTATTAATTTAATTTTCATTCATATTATAACTAATGTGAAAGGGAATTCAATAGACAAGGGAGACGGGTTATGCTTGCTTGACTTTTCTGTTTCATGTCCGGAGGAGTGTGTCTGGATACCATGATGCAGATGCATGATTACCTTAATTGCAATGGTTTTCAAGTTGGGGGTTGCATATTGTTTCCAATTATTATTGTTATTATTACTATTAATTTTTGGTTGTTCATAAAAAAAATAATAAAAAAATGATAAATACATAAAGCGAAAACCAGCGTATCCGGCACAATCTTTTTACCAAACACGTGTGCCTCAGATATGGGTTAATTGATATAGGTCAACATTACTGAGAGTGAAAACAAAAGAAAATCTGTCGAAGTGGGTCAAGATAGCGTGCTTTGGATCCCGATCATTTTAAAAAAATCATATAATAAAATAAATTAAAACCAAATAATAACAATAATGACCTTCAATCATCTTTGAAATACCATCAAGTATAAACACGGGTCAAATTTACAGCTGTACTAGTTCTACACTATAAATTATCTCAAATGCCTAAAATCTAACAATTACTAAGCAAATATATAATATAAGCTGTTGACTGCATGTATTATCAGTTGGAAATAAATCGATACTAATTAAGAATGTCAATTATAAAACAATGGTTCAACATTACGATCACCAAAAACAAGTCAGTCTTCAACTGATTCAATCAAATGAGAAACAATCTTACAAATTTATTGTCAATCTATATTTACTATTAAAAACAAATGTCAAATTGAGAGGTTGGCGTACGGGCCCTATGTTTCACTCTCACGGGTGTTATATTACGCTTATAACATTTTTTTAAATCAACATGTATTAAAATGCCATTTTATTATATAAAATATTTTCTGTAAGATCATCTTTAACGGAAGAAAGTTTCATTTTTAATATGAAACCAGTAAACATCACAAACATGAATACAATGATCTTACAGATTTTATTTAATACAAACAACCATTATTGTTAACATTTTTTGCAATTTTATACATATACTTTTTTTACAATTGTTTTCAACTAAAAAAAATGAGATGTTTTTACACAGTTAAAGTTATAAGATCCTAGTCACATCTGTTTTGTTACGTTTTTACTTGAAGTTTTAAAATTTTCAATAAACATATAAAGCAAGCTATTTTTATTGTTTTTCAGTTACTATAATGAATTTGACAGTGTATGCTTGTGCAATAAAAAGAATCTTTATTCTATTAGGTTATGACTCTGTTGTCAGGTTCTGTACATAAATTGGTCCAATGCAATACATTTTAATAGCTTCAGCTAACCAATTTTTAATATGAACAGAATGATTCTTGCAAAAAAAGAAATACTAACAATACTAATATATATATAATATTACAATCCAATCCATTTGTTAAAAAGGGGGTTCTTAGCTCACCTGACTCAGAGGGTCATGTGAACTATTGCCACCATGAAGCATTCGTCGTTGTCATCCATCATAAACTTTTCTTATTTTCATCTCCTTTGAAAGCACGGCCAATTTAGACCAAACTTGGCAGGGATGGTCCTTGGGTGGTTCCCTTTCAAAATTATATCCGATATCCCTTCCCGCTAAAAATGTTCAGCATGTCAAGGGCTGTCATCTTATGCAGTAGTGACAAGAATCAGGCCACAGTGACCTAGATATATGGTAAGAGTTTAAGTGACAGCTCATATGTCATGTACTATTAGAGATGGGATCAAACAATTTTACATGCAGATGTCTTTGAGGAAAAAGGATTTAATTTCATGGTCCACTGACACTGATTGAATTTAGGTCAGAGTTCATATCTTAGGTACTATAAGAGATAGTATCATGATATATTGCATGCAGATGTCTCTAAGAAAGAAAACAAAATTAAACAAGAGTTTGTTCGTCACTGTGACCTACATTTCATGGTTCAATGATTGGTTAAAGTTAAGGTCAGAGCTTATATTTCGTGTGCTATAAAAGTACAATAACACATTTCCAAGACATACACTCTACTTGACCTAATTTGGCGGCGAATTGATGCTTTGCATCAATTTTTAACTTGTTTTCATTGTAAAACACATGATTTATCGTGATGTGAAAAATAACATTTATTTAGTCCAAGTATATGATAATATTGATTATTGCACAATACCTCATCTTTATTTATTAACTTCTGGTTTTAAATTTATACATTACTGTTCTACTTATTCTTTTTATCATATCTGGGGCCGTGTCATCGAAAGTATCCTAAAATTTGTCCTAAGACATATCTTAAGACGAAAATTAGGACCATCTTAGGACTGTCTTATGACATATCTTAGGGTGCACATCGAAGCTGTCCTAAGACCATCTTAGTAAAGACGTCCTAACTTTGGTCTTAAGTGTTGTTTTTATCATTGATTAAATTGGGAAAAACAAATTTTTAGTGACATTCTAATGGCATGAACGGACAGATATTATTTCAAAAAAATTTGAGAAACTAATGACATCTTTTGTGAATATTAAACAATTGCAATTATTTCTAAAAAATATAGCAGCTTTTTACTGATATATAAAAATGAAAATTAAAAAAATATACTTGTTTTTATTTTTGGTTTTAAACCCTTAAATCTGATAGTTTTTTATTGAATTCGATATTCTTATAAAGAGAAATCAGTAGGTGAGATGATTTTAAACTGTCAATATCCAATATAATGAACAATGAGGAAAGAAAATCTCGTGCGCTATTGTTACATGATTGTATATGATGAATAAAAATCATGGAACGTATCACATTTGCACCGTAAAATGCAAAAATAGGTATACTTCATTGGTTAGAACCAGTTAAGAAACATTTAAATGGAGAAGAACAAATAATTAGGTCAATTCTATAAGTTAAGACAGACTTAAGACACCTCCATTGCAGTCCTAAAGTTAGGATAAATTTTGAGATGTATCCTAAGTTAGGAGATGTTCGATGACCCACTTAAGACTAAGAATTGTCATAAGATGGTCTTAGGACATATCCTAGTCCTAACACACCTTCGATGACATGGGCCCTGGCTAAACGATATTGCAATACCAATCCCATCATCCTCTACAAACCTGTTCCCAGTACCACCTATAGTAAATATGAGACAAAAAGTACTGGGATATGGGATATTTTGACAATGAAAAATTGGATATTTCAATAATTAAGGTGTCTCAGTGGTATTATTCCGCGATTTTTGTCTAATAATTGTTCATTTAGGTTTCATTCGTCAAGACATTTAACAAAATAGATGTTTAAAATGAAAAGAAAGCTCAAATGTATTCAAAATTTATACCCCTTTTCATTTTTATAACATTTTTGTCACAAAAACGTGAGCTAAAACACATGAACTTTAAATCTATTGGTGGATTTACAGAATACAGAAATTATTCAAGGGAGATAATTTTATAAAATAATTTAACATAGATATCACTAGTGAAAGGAACATTTTGCAATTTTTCTCTCTTATTTCAACGGTGACCCCTAATTTTTATTTTTTATATGTAAACTACATTATGATAATTGAACACATGCAAAGTAAGAAAAAATTCTATAATAGAGTTTCCAAACTATTCTCTCATATAATCATTTTCCCTATCATTTCTATGTAAAATCCTTAATTTTTCGTTTTCAGATTTTGCGCTTAAATGCACGGTGACCCCCAAATTTTATTATACATTTTGAACAATAATACAATTATGTTTCTACACAAAAAATTTCATAAAATTCTATAATAGGAAATTAATACCCTGCAGACACCTTAATGGGATATCTTTAATTTTCAAAGGGATATTTTCTTCCAGACTTACTGGGATATGGGATATTGGGACCCCTAAACAAGCCTCTATATTGGGATGAATACTGTAAATTCTTTATTTTCAATCAAAAAGTAGAAAAGTACACACAGTTTAATACTTTATCAATGTAGATATCTCAAATGCTAATAAGTATCTGATTTAGATGCAACATATTGACCTTATCACATAATCTCATCTGAAATTTCCTACCTTATCATATATTTTCATCACAATTTACTACCCTTATCATATAATCTGAAGCAAGAAAAGGTACCTATTCCAGCGGCTCCTCCCTACCTCATCATATAGTGGAAGTGACCCCCCCCCCCCGAGCCACCATCTCCTGTGTAATTTGTGTATTGATCTATTTATATATCTTTGTCGGTCACAGTTATATATTCAACACATAGTGGCCAATTCATTAGAATTGAAAAATTCATGTTCATAGAAGACAAAAAGATTATCATCGGCTACAGAGCTAACATTGTGAGTAGAAATCTATTATACGGTGCGGCTTCATTGCAGCCTTACTCACGATGTTAGTTCTAAAGCCGATTATAATATATAATGTGTCCATGGGACACGGATGCCCCCGCTATACAGATATATCGGCAAACAGGAAGTAGATGAGCGACGGACTTGAAAAGGGGAGACACGGGTACAACTCATCATACCAAAGCTTCAGACCAAATATCATCATTCCTGCATACACAAGCTGAGAAATCTTTGACGAAAATTCCGGACGTACGCACGTACGCTCGGATGGAGAAGGGTAAAACTTAATGTCCCCGTCGCCTAATGGCGGGGCATAAAAATGAACAAGTCCGAAGAAAGCGTTGAATATAAATGATATATGGACCAAAGAAGGCTTTTATTACTAGGACTACGATCAAGCTAGTGTAAAAATGTAATTTTACATACAAAGCCAATTATCTAAAGACTGTGTCCATAAAAGTTGCCATTTTCATCTCGCATCTTGATTTTTTCAATTCACATATCGACGCTCGCACCTAAACTTTTTCATCTCGCATCTCGACTTTTTCATTTTGCCTCTCGACTCTTTCGTCTCGCATCTCGACCTTTTCACTGCGCATCTTGACTTCTTAAACTCGCATCACGACTTCTTTAACTCGCATCTCGACTTTTTCATGATCTCGCAATTTTAACGTAACTCGACGATAACTTAGTCGGACACCCTTCACGTTGTTGTCATTCTGTCGTTCTAGTACATTCACTGTCTTTCTTGGTATATTTATTTGACCACAATGTTGGTTCTTTTTTTATGCAAATTGTTTTTATTTTTTTCAATCAAACAAATGCTTCTATATATATTTTTTTCCACTTGCATTCATCTCACCTGTTGCATTTTTGGAGAGATTTTAAATCTGTCAAATTTTGTGAAACGGATCAAATTTACGGAAAATGAAAAAAAAATGATATCGTAATTAAAAAATAATATCTGATAATGATGAGGTAATATCCCATAATTATGAAATAATATCTTATGATTATGAGACAGTAAGTCATAATTATGAGATAATTATCTCATTATAACGAGATATTATCTCATAAAAACGAGACAATTGTCTCGTAATAATAATATTTTATTTCAAAATCATGAGATAATTATTTCAGAATTATGAGATATTTTTTTCATACTTATGAGGTATTATCTGATATTTATAAAATGATATTTCACAACTATGAAATGTTATTTCATTATTACGATATGTTAAGTCATAATAATGAGAAAATAAGTCATAATTTTGAGATTATAAACTCATATTTATAATTATTTTGATTAATAAAGAAGTGTCCAAAACAAATCTAAGCAAAATCAGATGATTGCTAAAAATTTTATTCATATTTCATAAAATGTTTTTCATTCTACAGTTGAAATACATGAGGAAGTTTTCCCAACACAAAGTGTTTTATAATAGCATGATTATTGTTCTGGTTCCTTCGATTTCATTGTTTGATTAAATTATCCCTTTCTTCACCTGTTTTTTTTATATATGTTTTAATTAAAGAATGTATTAAGGATGTAGTAAGGTGAAATTTTATAAATCTACGATTTTAAATTGATACCCTAAATGGAAGGAACATTGTAAGCTAAAAAATATTGATAGTTAATTGGCCTTGTTTTCAAGATATTTCACATTTCAAAAAAAAATGGCAGGAAAGACTCTCTTGGACTTTTACCTTAGTATAGCATGGACACAATATTGATTTGTTTCATATGGAAGGAAAATCTACAATCTAATAAAATCTTGCTGACTAACTTAAAATGAGCTTCTGAAGACTTTGATGACTAGAATATTTGGTGTAATGGGGCAAAATATTTTACATAGTAATACTGGATAAAATCAGAGAAATCCGAATGACTTTGACAAATGGCAAAAACCTCACCTTACTACATCCTTAAGATAATTCTAGTATAAGTAATTGACCGGTTGTGAATATCAATAAAAATGTCCCGAGTGCCATATGTTAACGTTAAATTCCATATAACTAGAGGCTCAAAGACTGGGCCTGTATCGGACACCAGTCCTGGCAAAATGACAAAATGCTTCTATGCCATGCATGACCAATGGTGTCTAATGTTCAGCTATGTTCATTTGGAACCGTTTTTTTTTTTGTCTGATCCTATTGACATTCGCAATCTTTGCAAAGGACCTTAAACACAACATTTCAATACAGTTAAGTTAAATTTGCTTGAATAGTTTCAGAGAAAGTAACGAAAAGTATGGTTTTCACATACCGGGCTAAGATGTTAAACTATATTCTGCACTGGAGGCCAGGTTTTTTTCGGATCGAAATGAAATGAGCATTTTTAGCTCACCTGACCCAAAGGGTCAGTGTGAGCTATTTTCATCACTTGGCGTCCGTCGTACGTCCGTCGTCCGTATGTCGTCCGTCCATCCGTCGTCCGTTAACTTTTCACATTTTCATCTTCTCCTCTGAAACCACTGAAGCAAATTCAACCAAACTTTACAAGAATGATGTACTAAAGGTCCTTTACAAAGATTGCTCATTTCGTTCCGATCGGATAAATAATATAGCCACCAGCAAGGAACATAATTTAACATTGGACCCTCTGGGAAAATCACATTTTCATCTTCTCCTCTGAAACGGCTGAAGCAAATTCATCCAAAATTTACAAGAATGATGTAGTAAAGTTGAATATGTCTCGCAATGGAATAAAACCCTGAGGGCGTTAACTCGGTTATACTTGCTGTATACTAAACCCGTGTGGTCCGAGTAAAATTGAAGTTTTTAATACTAGTAATTCAGATGGGATTATGAAAAGCAGTAAAGTATTTTTTCGAATTTTTCAAATGATTTTTATCCATTAAGGGGACGACCATTGTATTTCAGGGGAGGGCTTGAGCGATTTTGCCTAGAAAAATTATTTATTTTCGTGAAAATATCCAATTATTTATTTATTTTCACCAAATGTTTTATCATATATTTGCAATCGCAACAAAAAAATATTCTTCAAATCAAAATTAAAATATTTATGTTCATGCAAAGTAAGATGAGATTATTTATTTTCACTGGAACCAAAATTAAATTATTTAATTATTTATTTACAAAATCGCCCAATCCCCACTCCACCCCCTTTTCCGTCTGAAAATCAAATGGGTGTCCACTATATTAATGCTGAAATTCTGAATTTGATAAAACAAAAAAAAAACAACACTAGAACAAGTAATTCTATCATGCATGCAATATTTATATACTACTCAACAAGATACTAGTATTCGATTTTCAGAAAATCGTTCTTTTTCCGAGTACAAGTTTGTACTAAATTAACCGAATATTCTTATTTGTAAAGGCACTTGCATGTCTATTTAAATTTAAGTTATAAGGACACATTCCAACCTAATTCAAAACGAAATCCATTGGCACATTCAAACAATAGATTTGAAGAAAAAAACAAAAAAGATCGATAATCGATTACAATGTTGTCAGGGCCTTTAAAATTACTTATGCTATGAAATAAGGTTTTAAACGAAGGCCACTCATATTTTTTTCAAAGATTTCTATGGTGAATATTCAAGATAATAAGTTGAAAATTCAACATAATAAGTTGAAAATTCAAGATAATAAGTTGAAAATTCAAGATAAAAAGTTGAAAATTAAATATAGTAAGTTGTAAATTCAAGATAATAAGTTGAAAATTCAAGATAAAAAGTTGAAAATTCAAAAATATTAAGCCGAAAGTAAAAAAAAGTTGAAAATTCACGATAAAAAAAATCATGAAAATTCAAGATATACATGCTTGCGAGCCACTATACATTAACAATGAAAGGATATTGAGTAAATGCACACGAAACCGTAACACATATGTAAACTCCAACTGCAATTAATTTTAATGAGCTGTATGGCCATTTCGGAAATTAATTCCTCGTTAGCAGCACTAGAACTCAAACATAAGAAATCCACAATTTCAAAACAATGTTTGAAATGTTTGAAATGCATACAAATATCGTGACTAAGGTTGGTTGTAATTGGAAAGTAATTTCTTAGTTTGAATTGTCTTCCATGGGTCCAATTTTAATTCATGTTCCCTCTTGCTGCCATTTTCGGATGTTGGAAAGACCAAAACCGTTTTTGGAAAGAACCATCTAATGACAATTGTGATTTAATTTGGTTCTTATTGAACTAGAACAACCAACCCCAACTTCCGAACCAGACCGATATTTTTAAGTACTTCTATGTCCCCTCTTTAAAATAAAACATGTTAACACGAACATAACCTGCACACATAGACAGTAAATTGCCAGTTTTATAGTACACCACGAAAAATTCTTGTATTTCCGTTTAAACCCAAGTTTTATGTTTTAAGCTCCAAAATTGTTACTAGTGTGAAGCTATTAGCCTGCAATTCATTCCAGCCTGCAATTCTCGGGTGCGTGCAGCATTTGTTGTGGGATACATAAATTGTTACTTTTTATTTGTTTTTACGATGAATTATTTAAAATTCGATGTATTTTGACAAGAAAAAATCAAATTGCGTTTATAGTGATAGGGGTGTCTTCTTTGAGGTCCGGGTCCGTAAAATGTTCTTATGAATCTAATGAGACGCTTTTTGTTAGACAGGTTGCTGCTGAAACAACAAATACTACGACTAAGCTTCATATATCCCAAAAAATGGGATGGTTGTGCCATTTTAAAAATTCATTGGCATATATGTAATTATGCATGCACTTAGCTAATTAACTTAATTAGTTAAATACGGAATCGCGGTTTCCGTCATCGGTCCGAAATTATACAGGCTTTATTGAATCGCGAACTGTCTATATGCCAAGTGAGCTGGGTCACACCCAAAAAAACGTCCCTTCATTCGCTGGTAAGCATGACCCGCCGCGGGTCACCGTCTCCACCCTCAAAATTGATCATGTGAAATTGTCGTGCATGTTCGTTTATTGATTCAATAGGTAAACAAGTTATTCAGACTGTGTAATCAGTGTTGATTGGGGCAATAATTAGGACAGGTGTTGTTTATATAGTAATCAGAATTATGAGTAAGCATTGACAATGACTACAAAGAATCAACACAATCTTTTCTGATTGATATCTATAATTACCTCCCTTGAATAATTTTCCATTTTATAAAAAAATGCCCTTAGATTTTGATGTTAACACTAATAAATACCCCAAACTATTGAAATATCTTAAAATGTTTTAAATAGTATCTTTGATATTTTCTCCACATATTTTATTTTGTTGAAGTTAAAGATAATAATTATAGCTGTTTAATCAATTTATTATGAAGTTACATATTTCCTTTGCAACGTCGATTCATTGTTAGCACTTTCTTTGAATATATTTCCATTTGACAAAAGCAAATTAAAGAAACACTGTCCTGAATGGTGAAATAGTAAGGTATCACCTGCGAGACACTAAAGATCAAGACTACACAGCATAAGCCATAAGCCACGGTTTCTAATGAGTGATAGCAATGAAAGACAAACTTTGATTGTAATGCATATGTCTGTTATTTTTTTTTTAATTGTCTGAAACAGAGTTAAACTTTGAAAATTTGTCGTCACGCATCTGAATGCACAATGTTGGGTCATGACCCACCACAGTACTCTTAGAGGTTAGCAGGTATGATCTGCCATTGGTTGGTACTGAACAGAGCATCCAATCAAACGTTCTGTACCATTCGACACTCTAGAACTTAACAGGAAGAAAAACCGGCACAGACAGAAATAAGCAACATCATCTTTTAGCGCTACAGATGGTTGATTTACCATAGAAATGTTGAGAATGACTAAGATAAACATACAACAAGCACTGAGCAGCAGTAAAAAATCGGTCAGCCCAATCTTTAAGAAAGTAATTGTTTGTTTTGTTTTTTGTCAAAGTTTTTAAACTTACAATTGCTTCTCTTGACAGGGCGGCCTATTCACATCAAGGATATTGGATCATTAGGCCGAGGCAGTTCAGTCATTACTTTTCATATTGACCTTTCTGTACAATAAATGATGAAAATATGTTCCTGTGGCTATACATGTGATATGGTTAATTGTTGAGGTAAAATTATGTACTGGATGTAGATGACATTTACACGATATGTATGTGTGTCATATCTGTTTTGTTACCAGCATTTCGGATTATATATGCTATGTAGATAATGCTACGTCAAGGATGAAGGTCTAAAAAATGATATATATATATA
>MJUU01032083.1:57023-98005 GCA_002080025.1 Modiolus philippinarum | reverse complement strand
ACACTGTCAGTCACAAAGCACAGTGCGCAATGGGCCAATTCAGAAATTGCGCGGCATTCTGGGATTGTGATTGTTCACGACGTCGCTAATTGGTCAAGACATACTTCGCGAGTACGGAATTTCTGAATCGGTACGTGATTATGTACGTCGATGTCAGAAGGTGTCATTGGAAATCAAATATTACCGAAATGCCAAAAAAAAAGGCAAATCAGTCTTCGGTTTCTAGCCAACTTTTGTCAAGTTTACACAAATTTAAAGTCGGTTCTCTTGAATTTTGTTTTTTTTTCAAGATTTTTCAACTTTCGTGAAGATTGATGAATTTTATTTTAACAGATTATTGTAAGATATATTTTCCATTTAATTATATAATAAAGCAATTATACGGTCTTTTGTATCAGTCGATATCGGTTTGAATAGACCTCTAAATATCAATTATTTTGACTGACGCTCGATATCGGTCTAAATAGACCTCTACAAAAGACCATAATTGTATAATACAAGTATCACAGAACGTCATGAACGTCAATTATTTTTCACGATTTGAAATACTATTATAAAATAGTTCTCCACCATGTTTTTCAACCTTTTTTATTTTGCAAATGCGGATTGCCGAATAAGGCTCTGTCTAAAAGTTCTATATTGCCCCATTCATAGTAAGGGAGCCATTCGTAACCCTCATCCACGGGTTTCTACTAGTGTTATATAAAATAATCAAATAAAAATGAATTAATCCTTTCTTACACGCGCAAAAAGTAAGTTTTTTCATTGTATGCAGTTTGTGTTCAAAGAATGATAATTCGTCTTTTTTTTTTATAAAGCAGCAAAACGCCATCCTAAGAAAAGAATGCGTAAATAACCTTATTTCTACTCACCGACGCACATGATTTTATTCTTGTCCTTTCAGCTTCAAAATCATTACGAGGAAAATAACTGAAGTTTTTTTTTTTTTTTTTTTTTTTTNTAACAATATATTCAGATTAACAGTGCAAAACTAACAGTAGGTGATAAAAGTAATATCAAATGCAAAGTTTGAACTCAGTTGTGACCAATTCAAGAGTTAGCGCCACCGACGCAATTGAAAAGTTACAATTTTAGGCCACCATCTTTCATTTCACCAACGAAGGATAAAAGCTTTGGTAAAGAGCATTTTGTAGATCACTCGGTAGTTTAAAGAAGTAATATCAAATGCAAACTTTAGACGTTAATTGTTACCATTACAAGAGTTTGCCCATGCAGGCAATTGAAAGGGGCAAATGTTGGCCATTATCCTTCATTTCCTTAACGGAGGCCGCAGGACATTTCTGCAGATCAATAAAAGTTTGTAATAAAAGTATTAATAAATACAAACATTAGAAATCAGTTCCGACCTAAACAAGAGTTTGCCTACCAGGACTATTGTAAAGGGGTGAGATTAGGCAACTATTTTCATCTCAACAGATTAAAAAAATTGCCGAAGGGAAAGAGGTATGGCCATTTACTCGTGAATTTATTTCACTCGACATACTATTTTTGCGAATGCACTAAATCTTCCCGAAAATTGTTTTGACATGTAACCTATTATATACACTATTAGAACAAAATCAATTCAAATGCATTTTCATACATTTGGATAAAAGATTAAGCCACTGAACTTGCCATTTGGATGCAGTTTTGGCAGATTTTGACAGTTTTTGTAGGTTTTTGTTTAAATTCGTTGTATAGGACATTCAGAACCAAACTAAACTAACTGCCATTTGGAAGGGCAAATGTTTATACACTCTCAACAAAAAATCGGTTTTGGTTCTCGGTGTCCTTTGAGTAGTACCATCTTCTCAAAATCTTAAAAATAGTTAAAATGGACACAAAAGGCTATTTTCAGCAATGTTCGACTGTTAATAAGTCAGGAAACATACAAGCGTGACATATATTAATTATATTTCTAAGAAGTACACATTACACAATTTTCGACAGAATTTGAGCATATTCTGAAAATGACCCAACATTGGAACAAAATTCACGCCTTAATGGCCAAATTTCAAAGTTTTTAGGAGCGTTCATAGAAGGTACTCTACAGATGATCAGGTTCGACTTTGGACCCGTGTGCCGACTTCACAAGAGTTTGCCCATCCAGGCAGTCTTGGAAGTTAAAGATATTGCCTGTAGCAACATTTTCACCAAGGGGTTTCAAAAGCTTTGCCGTAGGGAAATTGTGGGAAATGTTCATAGTAGGGTACTCTATAAATGGTCAGGACCGACTTTGGACCCCTTGAGCCGACTTCACAAGAGTTTGCCCATTCAGGCAGTCTTGGAAAACAAAGATATTGCCTGTAGCTACATTTTCACCAAGGGGTTTCAAAAACTTTGCCGTAAGGGAATTTTGACAAACGTTCATAGTAGGTACTCTACAGATGGTCAGGGCCAATTTGGACCCCTGAAGCCGACTTCACAAGAGTTTGCCAATCCAAGCAGTCTGGGAAGCTTCAGATATTGTCTGTAGCTACATTTTCACCAAGGGTTTTCAAAAACTTTGCCGTAGGGAAATTATGAGAAACGTTCATAGTAGGTACTCTACAGATGGTCAGGGCCGACTTTGGCCCCCTGGTGCCGACTTCACAAGAGTTTGCCCATCAACGCAGTCTGGGAAGCTAAAGATATCACCTGTAGCTACATTTTCACGAGGGGGTTTCAAAAGGTACGGAAAAGCTTTTGAAACCCCTAGGTGGAAATGTAGCTACCGGCAATATCTTTAGCTTCCCAGACTGCCTGGATAGTTAAACTCTTCTGAAGTCGATACCAGGGGTTAATTGTCGGCCCTCATTTGTAGAGTACCTACCAAGAACATTTGTCTAAATTCCCCACGGCAAAGCTTTTGAAAGCCCTTAATGAAAATGTAACTTCAGGCAATACCTTATGCTTCCCAGACTGCCATGATGGACAAACTCTTGTGCAGTAGTCACCAGGGGTCCAATGTCGACCCTGACCAACTGTAGAGTACCTACTATGAACGTTTCTCAAAATTTCCTTACAGCAAAGCTTTTGAAACCCTTTTGTGAAAATGTAGCTACCGGCAATATCTTTAGCTTTCCAAGACTGCCAGGTTCGGCAAATTCTTGTGAAGTCGGCACCAGGGGTTCAAAGTCGGCCCTGACCATCTGTAGAGTACCTACTATGAAAGTTTCTCAAAATTTCCCTAGGTAAAGCTTTTGAACCTCTTAATGAAAATGTAGCTACAGGCAATATCTTAAACTTCCAAGACTGCCTGGATGGGCAAACTCTTGTGAAGTCGGCACCAGTGGTCAAAAATTGGCCTTGACCACCTGTAGAGTACCTGCAATGAACGTTTCTCAAAATTTCCCTACGGAAAAGCTTTTGAAACCCATAGGTGAAAATGTAGGAACAGGCAATATCTTTGGCTTCCCTGACTGCCTGGATGGGCAAACTCTTGTGAAGTCGGCACCGGGGTCGAAAGTGGGGCCTGACAATCTGTAGAGTACCTACTATGAACAATTTACAAAATAGCGCCATCATATGGCGTTTACATATCTCAACTTGTTCGATTTGCTCGAGTATGTAATAACGTTTGCGATTTTAATGAACGGAATCTTTTCATAGCTGAAAAACTATTACATCAGGGTTTTCGTTATCACAAACTAGTTAAAACCTTTACTAAATTATATCATCGATATAAAGACTTAGTTCATAAATACAGTGCAACCTGTAAACATCTAATCAAGGCTGGTATTTCACATCCCTTATTTTACGATAATGTTTTACATAAGAGTAAAAAATACTTAAACTCGCCTAACAAACTTATAAAACCTTTAAATCGTCTAATTCATAAGGGTTATAATTACGGTATTGTCGTCAAGTCATTACGTATGGCCTTCTTTGGCATTAACATTGATTTTTGGATAGGGTCTTTGCAATTTAACTCAACACATTCTAAATTTCTAAAATCTGTATTGCATGGACACGGGTTATGTATTCCGGTATATACATGAAATCATTATGTTAAACTCCTCACAGGAAGGGATCTTGGTGGAAGCTGTATACTGAGGGTACTTAACTTACTTTGTTAGTTGGTGATGGGTCTGGAGCTGGCATGTCAATTAACTGTTAGTAGTCTCTTGTGATTTCATGTTTTTGTCTGTATATTTAGTTATTTCAGTTTCATTTTTCACAATTGTCTCAGTCCTGTTGCCAACTGAATTTTACTGTTGTTACGATTGTTTTTTGATTTATCACATTGGCTGTAGGGGAAGGTTTGGATCCAATAAAACTAGTTAAACCCCACCGCAGCAGGTTTGCGCCTGTCCTAAGTCAGGAATTTATTAAGCCTTTGTGTGTCTTGTCCATTTTCTAGTTAGTTTACTTTATGTCTATAGGAGTCTAGGATGATGTTTATTTCGCTGGACTTGATTGCTCTTTGTTCAGGGGCCGACTCCGACCTGCCGTTGGGTGTGGGGTTTTCTCACCGTTCATTGAAGATCTTATGTGGCTTTGAATTGTTATTGCTCCCCTTTGGGTCGTTGTCTCTTTGATAAATTCCCCGTTTCCCTTCTTTTTAGCTCACCTGGCTATGCCATGGTGAGCATTTGCCATAACTTGGCGTCCGGCGTCCGTCGTCCGTCCGTCGTAAACTTTTTTAAAAAAAAAATCTTCTCCTCCGAAACCACTGGGCCAATTTAATCCAAACTTGGCCTGGGTCATCACCAGGGTATGTAGATTAAAAAATGTGTTCGGTTAGTTCGAGGACCAAACAACATGGCTGCTGTTACTAAAAATAGAACATAGGGGTAAATTGCTGTTTTTGGCAAATAACTCAAAAACCATTGCAGGTATCAAAAATCTGACCAGGTAAAATTGTTCAGAATGAGGAGATCTATCTGCCCTGCAATTTTTATGAAAATCGGAAAACCCGTCTCAGAGTTACAGCCCTTTTTCCGTAAAATTTTCAAAATTTATGCATTTTTTATTTTTTATTTCAAAAACTGTAACAGAGGTGAAGTGTAAATTGCAAAAATGTTCAGCATATCAAGGTCTACATACTCTGAAATTTTGAAGAAAATCAAACTGCCTGTGTTGTAGTTATTGGCTCTTTTTCACCAAAAAAAAAAAATTTCAATGCCATATGGTTATGAGATTCTTTGTTCAAATCGTCTTTGGTTTACTTTTCTCTTTTAAGTTTAAGAGAAATTCCCTGTTATTACTTTATTAAAAATAATTATTTGTTACATAATCAAGAGCAAAAAAAGTGTTTTTGTAGAAACTTTTACATTTTTTTACAAAAATACTTTCATAAACTATACTTATTTCACAAATTAATAATAAATGTATATAGTTGTATATTGTATCATGATGTAAAGTTTGCATACTCACCATGCGTAAATATTGAAGTAGCATCTGAGCTTTTATGCCTGCATAACTTTGTAACTGATCTGCATGGCTATGCCATGGTGATCTTCTTGCCATCACTGTGTCAGTGGCCCGTCTGTCGTAAACTTTTCATTCAAACATTTCTTCTCTTCTCTGAAACTGCTTGGGCCAATTGGAACCAAACTTGGGCACAATGGTCCTTAGGTGGCCCCTTTTTAAAAAAAAATGTCTGGCAAGTCCGTATCATATCCAAGATGGCCGCCAGCAGGGAACGTGGTTTAACATTGGACCCTATGGGAAAGCATTCAAAGATCTTCTCTGAAACCACTGCGCCAAGTGGAACCAAACTTGGTGACAATAGTCCTTCGGTGGTCCCCTTTAAAAATTTTGTCCGCAAGTCTGCACGTCATCCAAGATGGCCGCCAGCGGGGAACTTTGTCCAAAATTGGACAATATTGCAACAATCTTTTCCTCTGAAAATACTGGGCCAATTGGAACCAAACTTAGTCACAATGGTCCTTACGTGGCCCCTTTTAAAAAAATGTGTTCAGCAAGTCCACATCATATCCTAGATGGCCGCCAGGAGGGAACATGTTTTTTAAATTGGACCCTATAGGGAAACATATTCAAAGATCTTCTCCTCTGAAAGTACATGGTAGTCACAATGGTCCTTGCTTAGTCCCCTTCATAAAATGTGTCTGGCATATCCGCATAGCATCCAAGATGGCAGTCAGCAGGGAACATTGTTTAACCTTGGAACCCATGGGAAATCATTTAAAGATCTCCTCTGAAAATACCAAAGTGAGGCACAATGATCCTAACATGGTCTTCTTCAAGAAAAGTGACAGTTGGTCTACGCCCCATCAAAAATAGCTTCATGTGGGAACAGTTTAATTTGGGATCATATAACATCAGCAAACTTCAAAATGAGACCCTTAAACAGTCAATAAACAAATTTGAAAATGAGAACCTTAAACGTTGTGATAATTTTGACTTATTGTGTCAGCCATGACCCAGGTGAGCGATACAGGCTCTTGAGAGCCTCTTGTTTCCAATCTCTCGTGAAGTCGGCACCAGGGGTCCAAAGTGGGGCCTGACCATCTGTAGGGTACCTACTAGGAACAATTTACAAAATTCCCTACTGCAAATCTTTTGAAGACCCTTAGTTACAATGTAGCTACATGTAATATATGTGACTTCCAAGACTGCATGAATAGACAAACTCTTGTGAAGTCGGCACCAGTGGTCAAAAATTGGCCTTTTGAAACCTCTTGTGAAAATGTAGCCACAGGCAATATCTTTAGCTTACCAGACTGCCTGGATGGACAAACTCTTGTGAAGTCGGCACCAGGGATCCAAAGTCGGCCCTGACCATCTGTAGAGTACCTACTATGAACGTTTCTCAAAATTTCCCTACGACAAAGCTTTTGAAACCCCTTAATGGAAATGTAGCTACTGGCAATATCTTAAGCTTCCAAGACTGCCTGGATGGGCAAACTCTTGTAAAGTGGGCACCAGGGGTCCAAACTCGGCCCTGACCATCTGTAGAGTAAATACTATGAACGTTTCTCAAAATTTCCCTATTTCAAAGTTTTTGAAACCCATAGGTGAAAATGTAGGAGCAGGTAATATCTTAAGTTTCCCAGACTGCCTGGATGGGCAAACTCTTGTGAAGTCGGCACCATCGGTCCAAAGTGGGGCTTGACCATCTGTAGAGTACCTACCATGAACAATTTACAAAATACCCTACTGCAAAACTTTTAATAGCCCTGAATGAAAATGTAGCTACAGGCAATATCTTTGACTTAAAAGACTGCCTGAATGGACAAACTCTTGTGAAGTCTGCACTAGGGGTCCAAAGTCGGCCCTGACCATCTGTAGAGTACCTACTATGTACGTTTCTCAATATTTCCCTACAGCAAAGCTTTTGATACATCTTTGTGAAAATGTAGCTACAGGCAATATTCTTACCTTTCCAGACTGCCTGGATGGGCAAACTCTGGTGAAGTCGGCACCAGGAGTACAAAGTCTGCCCTGGCCATCTGTAGAGTACCTACTATGAAAGTTTCTCAAAATTTCCCTACGGGAAAGCTTTTTAAACCCCTCTGCGGAAATGTAGCTACGGGCAATATCTTAATCTTCATAGACTGCCATGATGGGCAAACTCTTGTGCAGTCGGCACAAGGGGTCCCAAGTCGACCCTGACCATCTGTAGAGTGCCTACTATTAGCGTTTCTCAAAATTTCCCCACAACAAAGCTTTTGAAACCCCTTTGTGAAAATGTGGCTACAGCCAATATCTTTAGCTTTCAAGACTGCCTGGATAAGCAAACTCGTGAAATCGGCACCAGCGGTCCAAAGTAGAGTACCTGCTATAACAGTTTCTCAAAATTTCCCTATGGCAAAACTTTTGAAACCCCTTAATGAAAATGTAGCTACAGGCAATATTCTAAGCTTCCAAGACTGCCTGGATGGGCAAACTTTTGTGAAGTCGGCACCAGGGGTCCAAAGTCGGCTCTGGTAATCTGTAGAGTACCTACTATGAACGTTTCTCAAAATTTCTCTACATAAAAGTTTTTGAAACCCCTTGGCGAAAATGTAGGTACAGGCAATATCTTTAGCTTCCCAGACTGCCTGGATAGGCAATCTCTTGTGAAGTCGGCACCAGGGGTCCAAAGTGGGGCCTGGCCATCTGTAGGGTACCTACTAGGAACAATTTACAAAATTCCCTACTGGAAATCTTTTGAAGACCCTTAATTAAAATGTAGCTACATGTTATATCTGTGACTTCCAAGACTTCATGAATAGACAAACTCTTGTGAAGTCGGCACCAGTGGTCAAAAATTGGCCTTTTGAAACCTCTTGAAAAAATGTAGCCACAGGCAATATCTTAAGCATAACAGACTGCCTCGATGGACAAACTCATGTTAAGTCGGCACCAGGGGTCCAAAGTCGGCCCTGACAATCTGTAGAGTACCTACTATGAACGTTTCTCAAAATTTCCCTACGGCAAAGCTTTTGAAACCCCTTAATGAAAATGTAGCTACCGGCAATATCTTAAGCTTCCAAGACTGTCTGGATGGGCAAACTCTTGTAAATCGGGCACCAGGGGTCCAAACTCGGCCCTGACCATCTGTAGAGTAAATACTATGAACGTTTCTCAAAATTTCCCTACGGCAAAGTTTTTGAAACCCATAGGTGAAAATGTAGGAACAGGCAATATCTTAAGCTTCCCAGACTGCCTGGATAGGCAATTTCTTTTGAAGTCGGCACCAGGGGTCCAAAGTGGGGCCTGAGCATCTGTAGGGTACCTACTAGGAACAATTTACAAAAACAGGCAATATCTGTGACTTCCAAGACTGCATGAATAGACAAACTCTTGTGAAGTCGGCACCAGTAGTCAAAAATTGGCCTTTTGAAACCTCTTGTGAAAATGTAGCCACAGGCAATATCTTTTAGCATACCAGACCGCCTGGATGGACAAACTCATGTTAAGTCGGCACCAGGGGTCCAAAGTCGGCCCTGACCATCTGTAGAGTACCTACTATATGAACGTTTCTCAAAATTTCCCTACGGCAAAGCTTTTGAAACCCCTGAATGAAAATGTAGCTACCGGCAATATCTTAAGCTTCCAAGACTGCCTGGATGGGCAAACTCTTGTAAATCGGGCATCAGGGGTCCAAACTCGGCCCTGACCATCTGTAGAGTAAATACTATGAACGTTTCTCAAAATTTCCCTACAACAAAGTTTTTGAAACCCATAGGTGAAAATGTAGGACCAGGCAATATCTTAAGCTTCCCTGACTGCCTAGATGGGCAAACTCTTGTGAAGTCGGCACCAGGGGACCAAAGTGGGGCTTGACCATCTGTAGAGTACCTACCATGAACAATTTACAAAATACCCTACTGCAAACCTTTAAATAGCCCTTAATGAAAATGTATCTACAGGCAATATCTTTGACTTTAAAGACTGCCTGAATGGACAAACTCTTGTGAAGTCTGCACTAGGGGTCCAAAGTCGGCCTTGACCATCTGTAGAGTACCTACTATGAACGTTTCTCAAAATTTCCCTACAGCAAAGCTTTTGATACATGAGTTATACATCTTTGTGCAAATGTAGCTACAGGCAATATTCTTAGCTTTCCAGACTGCCTGGATGGGCAAACTCTGGTGAAGTCGGCGCCAGAAGTACAAAGTCGGCCCTGACCATCTGTTGAGTACCTACTATGAAAGTTTCTCAAAATTTCCCTACGGGAAAGCTTTTTAAACCCCTTTGCGAAAATGTAGCTACGGGCAATATCTTAAGCTTGACAGACTGCCATGATGGGCAAACTCTTATGCAGTCGGCACAAGGGGTCCCAAATCGACCCTGACCATCTGTAGAGTACCTACTATGAACGTTTCTCAAAATTTCCCTACAACAAAGCTTTTGAAACCCCTTTGTGAAAATGTGACTACAGCCAATATCTTAAGCTTTCAAGACTGCCTGGATAAGCAAACTCGTGAAATCGGCAATATCTTAAGCTTTCAAGACTGCCTGGATAAGCAAACTCGTGAAATCGGCACCAGCGGTCCAAAGTGGGGCCTGACCATCCGTAGAATACCTGATATGACAGTTTCTCAAAATTTCCCTACGGGAAAGCTTCTGAAACCCCTTAATGAAAATGTAGCTACAGGCATTATTCTAAGCTTCCAAGACTGCCTGTAGAGTACCTACTATGAACGTTTCTCAAAATTTCCCTACGGCAATTTTTTTGAAACCCGTAGGTTAAAATGTAATTACAGGCAATATCTTTAGCTTCCCAGACTGTCTGGTTGGGCAAACTCTTGTGAAGTCGGCATCAGGGGTCCAAAGTGGGGCCTGACCATCTGTAGAGTACCTACTAGGAACAATTTACAAAATTCCCCACTGCAAATCTTTTGAAAGCGCTGAATAAAAATGTAGCTACAGGCAATATGTTTGACTTCCAAGACTGCCTGAATTGACAAACTCTCGTGAAGTCGGCACTAGGGGTCCAAATACGGCCCTGACCATCTGTAGAGTACCTACTATGAACGTTTTTCAAAATTTCCCTACAGCAAAGTTTTTGAAACCCCTTTGTGAAAATGTAGCTACAGGCAATATATTTTGCTTTCAAGACTGCCTTGGTGGGCAAACTCTTGTGAAGTCGGTACCAGGGTCCAAAGTCGGGCCTGACCATCTGTAATGTGCATACTAGGAACATTTCTCAAATTTCCCTACGGCAAAGCTTTTGAAACCCCTTGTTGAAAATAAAGCTACATGCAATATCTTAAGGTTCCCAGACTGCCTGGATTGGCAAACTCTTGTGCAGTCGGCACCAGAGGTCCTAAGTCGACCCTGTCCCTCTGTAGAGTACCTACTATGAACGTTTCTCAAAATTTCCCTACGGCAAAGCTTTTGAAACCCCTTAATGAAAATGTAGCTACCGGCAATATCTTAAGCTCCCAAGACCGCCTGGATGGGCAAATTCTTGTAAAGTGTGCACCAGGAGTATACAGTCGGCCCTGACCATCTGTAGAGTACCTACTATGAAAGTTTCTCACAATTTCCCCACGGGAAATCTTTTGAAACCCCTTGGTGAAAATGTAGCTACATGTATACGTACATGCAATATCTTTAGCTTCTAAGACGTCTTGATGGGCAAACTCTTGTGAAGTCGGCACCAGGGGTCCAAGGTGGGGCCTGGCCATCTGTAGAGTGCATACTGGGATTATTTCTCAAATTTCCCTACGGCAAAGCTTTTGAAACCCCTTGGTGAAAATGTAGCTACAGGCAATACCTTAAGCTTCCCAGGCTGCCTTGATGGGTAAACTCTTTGTCTGCACCAGGGGTCCAAAGTCGGTCCTGACCATTTGTAGAGTTTATTAAGATTTTGAGTGCAAAATTACAGTAAACTGGAAAACCGTTCTAGCAAAGAAAGTAGATAAGTAATTTGACAATCGTACAATCGGACGTCATAAGCAACAAAGCAGTGTCATTATCGTTACCAGTTAACATTATTGTTATAGTCAGCAAACATGCCAGAAAAAAAGACCTTTCTGTTGAACTTTTCGATCTTTTAAGTAGGATAAATGATCGTTTAAAAGGCAAAGAAGACAAAACCCGGAAAATGGATGATATCAACCGTAAGCTATCTACATTAACTGATAAAGTCAATTTATTAGAAACGAAACTAACATCGGTCACATCAAAAACAGATGAAATAGAGCGATCAACGCAGGCAATTAGCAATCTATACGATGGAGTAAAAGAAAAATGTAATGCTAATTCTTCGAATATAAATTCATTAAAAAATGACATTTTGAAACTGACAACATAAACCAGAGAACTACCACAGTTAAAAGGGACTATCATTGACCTGCACTGATGATGCAGGTCAATGAAAAACAACCTGGTGTTCAATGGTCTCCCAGAATCAGTGTCCGAAAACACGGAAGAAGTTCTGAGAACATTCTTCAAAAATGAATTTAAGATAAATAAGCCTATAGAGATTGGAAATGTCCACAGATTGGGAAAAAGGGGAAATTATGCAGGAAAGCAAAAACACAGGCCAATAGTAGCACGGTTCATCTACTACAACGACTTAAGAATGGTTTTAGAAGCTTGCCCAAAACTAAAAGGTACACCATATGGGATAAATCAACAATACCCACAGGAATTAGAAAACAGGAGACGAAAGCTATATCCGAAGCTAAAAGATGCCAAAACCACCCTATAGGATCACTGTACCCGATAAAATGATTGTTGGTCGACTGGCGCATTGTTGGTGTGCAATAAACAAGATATACATGGATGAACTTTATCTTTAACTGCAGAAAAAACATACTTATCTGAATTTTTCCGTATATTTTTTCTAAAATTACTTCATTATCATGTTTGATTGAGGTCATCCAAACCCACTCGGGAAACATGTTTATCAATTGAATTCAAATTAAAGATCTGTTTGATTTGAATATTAGGATTAATTCTGTTTTAATTTGCAGTTTATTATTGTTATTGTTAAGTTTTATTACTCCGATGTTTCACCCCTTATATTTTTTAATTCGTGGTAGGGATCATCAGCAGTCACCACGTTTAATGGATTTGGTTAGATTTGGACCGTACACCGGATAAGATTATCTAAGATTTTTAATTATGGTTTTTGTTAATGTTTTTTTTCAAAGTTCTGAGAAATTTTCTACCAATATTTTCTTGCTATGATTTCTTAAGTCTTGTTAATCTTTCTTGCAGATTTTTGTGTCGTTTGTAAGCTATAACTGGTTTTGTTTTAAATATACTGACAAGTTCAGGGTCATTTTCTATCAAATTCCAATGCTTTGTAATTGATCGTTTTAATTGTTTTATTGCTAGGTTGTATTTGCTGATAAATACGATCTTGCCATTTTCTGTTTTCTTTTTCTCAGCTAATAAATCATTCCTTTCTAAGTGTGTGGTAGATATGATAACTTCATCAATGTTTGATTGAGGTCATCCAAACCCACTCGGGAAACATGTTCATCAATTGAATTCAAATTAAAGATCTGTTTGATTTGAATAACTATTGCTAAATAGGATTAATTTTGTTTTAATTTGCAGTTTATTATTGTTTTTGTTAATTTTATTATTCCGATGTTTCACCCCTTATATTTTTTAATTCGTGGTAGGGATCATCAGCGGTCACCACGTTTAATAAATTTGGTTAGATTTTTGACCGTACACCGGATAAGATTATCTAAGATTTTTAATTATGGTTTTTATTAATGTTTTTTTTCAAAGTTCTGAGAAATTTTCTACCAATATTTTCTTGCTATGATTTCTTAAGTCTTGTTAATCTTTCTTGCAGATTTTTGTGTCGTTTGTAAGCTATAACTGGTTTTGTTTTAAATATACTGACAAGTTCAGGGTCATTTTCTATCAAATTCCAATGCTTTGTAATTGATCGTTTTAATTGTTTTATTGCTAGGTTGTATTTGCTGATAAATAAACTTACGCTTTCTCGTGCAGGAATGATGAGAGCAAATGAACAAAAATTAAGATATTGTCAGTCACGGCCTTATTTCTTTTTAAATTTACCATTTCTCGTGGTAATTTCAAACATTTTTCTGTGGTTTTTTTACAGAAGAATGGATCAAAAGATGACATATGATGATCCCAAGCTGTCATGAACAGAAATTAAATGTACGATGTAGGGCGTTGCATTGCGGTAGATTTTTGTAGCTGTACGCAGCGTTTTCTCTGTAGGTCACTTTTTTCGGATTGTTGGAGAGCAACACTTTTTTCCTGTAGTTAAACTATACGCATAGTTGGACTCATTGTATTAGAGGTTTCCGGATAAGAGACTTACTTAAACTTAAGAACCTACTTTAACGATATGTGTTTAAACAAATTTGGATTATATCCCTTTCACCACTAACAAGCATATATTTTTCAAGCTAGGTGAGGGGAACAAATATGGCTTTCATGATAATAAAAATTATTTAAAAAAAAACATAATTTACTTTGGTTTTAACTATATTTGTTCATAGTTTTCCTTTTCTATTAAATGTCAATTCATTTAATTTGGAGTGGATAAAGATGTAATGCAATGATTAGAAGAAGAAAAAACATATTCATTTATCGGAACAATTAAAAGTCACTAATTATGTTTCAAATGCTTTTACCAACATTTATTCTGTAAAATAACAGTGTTGCCTGTTTTAATTTGCAACTACAAAATACAGTTTATTGCACTGGGTATCATTTTAATGGTGTGCAAATCTGTCAGTCAGTATACCATAAGAGACCATAAATGTAAATACTAGTTCCTGTTTTCTATGAAGGCATCTACAAAAGGACCGAGTCAGCATTTTTCATTCAATATGCAAACAGTGCAGGGGGAGAGTAGTATGAAAAGGCCGATTCTGCCGCACTCATGCAGAATCCTGCATAAAAATACCCACCTCGAGGACAAATGCAAATGGACGGCATTCCTATTGATCATAGGGTAAATACAAGAATGGCATATGTATTCAGTGATAGACAAGTCGTCCCACAGGAAAATGGGGATCAGGACACCTTAAAGAGAGGTGTGCCTACGTCCAAGATTGATATTAATAAAGATATGGCATCCGAAAGAAATAAGATGGATCGGTTCCAGGATTTCTTTCTGGAGAATGAAGAAGATTTGGAAGATAGCACCCCAACCCCCCAAAAGCAGCATCAGTGCTGCAATGCCCCCAACCTGGTGCAGATGGATGAGCACACCCAGCAATGTCAAACTGCGGGGCGGAGCAAGTCCAGCAAATTGAGCAATCAGGGGAGCAGAAGACCACCTGCGGCTACCCACTCAAGAGGAAGAAAGGGCAGTTCTGCAAGAGCAAGCCCAGGAAGGATGGTCTCTGCTGAAGGCATAACAGGCAACCAAGCAGGACGGAAGAAGAGGAGACCATCCCCGTTGAGGGTAAGATGGTGGTCACAGAGACCATGAAGACCCTCCGCCAAATAGCTAAGGATGAGGGTCTGAGGGGGGTCAGCAGAAAAAGTAAGGAGGCCTTGGTGAAGCTCATCGAGGAGAAATCCACCCGTAAATTCACCCGTCAGGAAGTCTTCAGCAAGAAGCAGCTGAAAGCACTCGCCAAGAATCGCGGCCTCACCAAGTACTCCCGGCACAAGAGAGAGGATCTGCTCAAGCAGGTGGAAGAGAGCATAAGAAGCGCCCCAGTTGAAGAGGAGATCAAGGTCACCGATAGGCGGCAGTATTTGGCACGGTCGTCATCGAACCCGCGAAGCCGCACGACGTAGCTACATTTCTCAAGCTAAGTCAAAGCACGATCTCCACCACCATCTCAGATGCTCTCACCAAGAAGAAGGGATTGAAGGTCCACTTAATTCTCCTAGTGGAGCTAGTGAAGACCAATCCCGCGACCGGAGAAAATACCTACATCATCCCTACTTCCGATCAGCTCTTGCTACCCTCACCCAATTATCCGACCTCGAATTGGAAATTGCCTTCACGATGGAAAAGGCCAAGGAAAATATGGCTAAATATATTCGTGAAGGAAGCGGATGGATTTTCGGGCACGTCGAGAAGCTAGAAATCCACCTCAACCTATTTAAGCCACTCAAGGGGGACTCCTTCATACCAACCCTATCGGCTCTCGCGAAAAAGAAGGCGATCATCAATGTGAAAAATGAAGATGATCGCTGCTTCCAGTGGGCGATGCTGGCGGCCCTTCACCATGAGGAAGTCGGCCAGAAATCCATCAACCCTGTAGGTCAGTACAAGAAATGGGAAGATGAGCTAAAATTCGAAGGCATCGACTTTCCAGTCTCGATCAAGGCGATCGATAAGTTCGAGAGGCAGAATCCCACCATCAACGTCAACGTCTATGACTTCGATGGCGTAATGAAGGGTGAAGATGAGGAGGATCTTCAGATCTACCCCATCAAGATATCCAAGAATACCGGTTCTCTTCTTCCTGACTCGCGAAGGCAAGCAGCATTACTGCTGGATCAAGAGCCTAAACTTGTCAGTGGTAAACCTGAAAAACTACCTGTTTTATTATATAAATTTTCTTATGTAAAACACAATTATAACATACCATGGGTTAATAATGTTAAAGAAATGTTTTATAACTGTGGTTTATCTTATGTATGGAATAATCATACTTTTAGCTAATAGATGGCTTTATAATAATATAAGACAGACTCTGATAGATCAATACAATCAAACTTGGCATAATTTAGTTCAAACTTCTCCAAAAGCAATAAATTATAGATTATATAAAGAGAAACTGGAATTTGAAAACTATATTGATATTCTAGAAGACAAAAATCTTAGATATTTATGCAAATTTCGGACATTAAATATGAAACTTCCAATTGAAACTGGAAGATGGAATAATATATATATTAATAGAGAAAATCGAATTTGTCATTTATGTAATAATGGTGATGTAGGGGATGAATTCCACTATTTACTTAAATGTCCATATTTTATTGATGGTAGAAAACAGTATTTTAAAAAGAAATATTTTTGTAGACCCAATGTTTAAAGAATTAATGAATTGTAACCGATTTGTAGAAGTAACAAATTTATGTAAATTTATTAAGATGATTAATGTTAGGTTAAACTCTCCAGGGTAGCATTTTATATGAATACAGTGTACATGTAACTCCGTTTATCCATTCGTTTGCTTTTGTATCTATATTTTGTATACAGTTTATATTTCTCTGTACCATGTTTGTTTGTTTCGTCATCTATGCGATATCCAAGAATACGGGTTCCACCCACGTGCACGTAGATCTCTTCTTCCTGACTCGCGAAGGCAAGCAGCATTACTGCTGGATCAAGAGCATCTCTCGACTTCTGAGCTCCCAGGTGACGGAGCACGGTCATGAGCTTTTCTTCTGCCGCAGATGCCTCTCCCACTTTTCCAAGATATCTTTGACGAGCATATGGGTGCGGTCAGGATCGAGATGCCGGAAGAAGGGACCGCCACAGCCTTCTATAACCACAAAAAGATTATGAAAGATCCATTCGTCATCTATGCGGACTTTGAGTGCTTCACGGAGAAGCTCAGTACCTGCCAGCCCGATCCATCACACTCATACACGAAGGCCTACCAGCTTCAGCGACCATCGAGCTTCTACTATTACGTGAAGTACGGTCATGGTGATTACAAGGCCCCAGTCGTCTACTGCGGGGAGGATGCGGCCAAGAAATTCGTGGAGTGTATGGAGGAGGAAGTGCGAGCCATTGGTAAGATATGCAAGGAGAATAAGCCCATGGTGATAACCGACGAGGACAAGGAGAGCTTTGAAGAAAGCACACACTGCCACATTTGCGGGGATGAATTGGGAGGGAATAAGGTTCGGGACCACGACCATCTTACTGGGAAATATCGCGGCGCAGCACACAACGAGTGCAATCTGGACTTCCAGCTCCCGAAAGCACGTCCCCATTCTCTTCCACAACTTGAGTGGGTATGATTCCCACATCTTCGTCAAGGAGCTTGGATTCACTGAGTGTAAGATCAATGGCATCCCAATTACCGATGAGAAATATATCAGCTTTTCCAAGAAGGTGGGAGATCTGAAGATGAGATTCATTGATTCGATGCACTTCTTACTCGGCTCGCTAGATAAGCTAGCCAAGAGCCTCACCCCGGACCAATTCAAGACCGTGAAAGCAAGATTTGGCGATCGCCACGAGCTGATGATCAGTAAGGTGGTATTTCCCTACGATTATATGGATGGGGAGGGCAAGCTGGAAGAGACTCAGCTCCCACCCAAGGAAACCTCTACCGCACACTTTCCTGGGAGGGCATCACCGACGAGGACTACGCGCACGCTCAGAGGGTCTGGGAGACCTTCGAGTGCAAGACCCTATGCAACTACCATGATCTCTACCTAGAAACCGACGTCTTGCTGCTCGCCGACATCTTCGAGAATTTCAGGGATATCTGCCAGACTCATTATGGGCTTGATCCTGCCAACTACTACACATCGCCCGGATTGTCCTACGACGCCGCCCTCAAAACCAGTTGGCAAAGATTGGAGCTTCTCTCCAATCCAGACATGCTGCTAATGTTCGAGAGGGGCACCGCTACGGCAAGGCTAATAATCCCTTCATGACCGACTACGACGCCTCTCAGCCCACAAAGCATCTCACCTACCTCGACGCCAATAATCTCTACGGGTGGGCGATGTCGCAGCCTCTCCCCACGGGAGATTTCAAATGGATCGAGCCGGAGAAGATAGAAGAGATCTTGGAATATCCCGACGACCACGAATATGGGGCCATGGTAGAATGCGATCTCGAATATCCACAGGATCTTAACGACGCCCACAACGACTACCCTCTCGCGCCCGAGACCGTAGAGATCGACAAAGTCCGCAAACTCGTGCCTCCCCTGGGCAAGCGTGAGAAATACACCCTCCACTATCGAAATCTCAAGATGTATCTGAAGAGGGGGATGAAGCTCACCAAAGTCCATCGGATCATCAGGTTCAGACAATCCCCATGGCTCAAGAAATATATCGACCTAAATACCGCTCTCCGCGCCAAAGCAAAGACCGACTCCGAGAAGGATTTCTTCAAGCTCATGAATAATTCGGTCTTCGGCAAGACCATGGAGAATATCCGGAAGCATGTAGACGTCAGGCTGGTCACCACCGAAAAGCAGGCCCTGAAGGTCGTGGCCAAGCCCAACTTCGAACATCGGGTGGTCTTCACCGAGAATCTAGCAGCCGTCCATATGAAGAAGACCAAGCTGAAATTTGATAAGCCGGTCTACCTGGGAGCCTGCATCTTGGATATTTCAAAGCTTCTCATGTACGATTTTCACTATGGATTCATGAGGAAGATGTACAGTGATCGCGCCCGGCTTCTCTTCACCGACACAGACAGCTTGGCCTATGAGATCAAGACCGACGACTTCTACCAGGATATCGCTCCGCACGTCCAGGCCAAATTCGATACGTCCAACTACCCGGACGAGCATCCCTCCTTCATCCCCACTGGCGTGAACAAGAAGATCCTCGGGGTATTTAAGAACGAGTACGTAAGGCCATGACCGAATTCGTAAGGGCTCCTCTCGAAGCTATACGCCTTCAAGGTGAATGACGGTGAGACCACCAAGAAGGCGAAGGGAGTCACTAAGAGCGTCATCAAGCGCAGCATCGCCTTCGATGACTACAAGCGATGCCTCACCACTCAGCAAGAGATCCATCGTCCGATGAATATCCTCCGGAGCCATCTCCATCAGATTTACGCCGAGGAGATCAAGATCGCGCTCTCCGCCAAAGACGACAAGCGCCACATCCTCCTCGACGGTATCAGCACCCTTGCCCACGGACACTATCGAATCGCAGAAGCTCACAATTGAGGCTCTGACGGGTACGGATGCCCATCCCACACTTAGTAGGCTCTGACGTGTGCGGATGCCCATCCAGACTGTCCATACTAAGATACATGAGCAGCATACGAGTGCACGAAATCTTCCTCCCCCACCAGCCCCTCTCGAATCTAGAGCTGGAGGAAGCTGCTAAGGCTCTGCATATCCCCCACTTCAGAGGGGTATTCATGCGCAATGCCCTACCACCCACCCCACGCCCAATCGAATGTGGCATCCTGAATCAAGATGATCGCGGTTGCCCTGGCACGCACTGGACGTGCTGGCATAAGCATGGAAGACTCAAAGTCTACTTCGATCTCTACGGCCTAACGCCACCCAACGGGATCGTCGACTATCTGAGGCCGGAGATTCGATATCATACCGATGAGCTTCAGCGTCGCGGCGACGTGGTTTGTGGGCACTTTTGCTTGCACGTCTTGAAGCTTCTTTCGGAAGGTCGGACGCTCGATCAGGTCATCTTCGACCTATAGATAAATGGATAAGTTTGGATCTCACTCGAGGAAGCGCATATCCGTCTGGCGGATGCTTCAGGATCTCAATATGAACGACCATCGCATCACCAGTCTTGGATTGCCGAGAGATAGCTCGGACGCCGTGACGAAGAAATGGGTCACTCAGCAGCTGAAAGAAAGTATGAAAGACACGGACGAGCTAGATTCAGAAGTGAAGCAGATGATGATGACCATCAAGCGGATGCAAAGGGAGTACGACGCAAACCTCAAAGACCTAACCAAAAAGCTGAAGACCGTAGAAGATTGCAAAGTCGGTAAGTCAGAGTGCGTCTCGACCAATGGTGGTTTGATGAATACGAATCTAGACATGCAGAATTATCGCAAGCTAAATCTCCCACTCCCCCAGACGGATAATGAGCCCATCACCAAAGCCGTCTACGAGCGCCTGCAGAAAGATCTAAACGCATTAAGGCTCTTCGTCGAGCTGAAGCATGCGTAAATCAATACTTTCTGGTCTCTCTCTTTCGAGGGACCGGAAAGACTACTGGTTATTGCCAGTCGGATTCTTTGAACCATGAATTGAAAGATGCTGGATATCCCAGCCACTTCACGAAGATTTCCTTCACCCCATCCTTGGTTCGTCGCCGCAGGATATCTTCAATTTGCTATTAATTCGCACTTTATGCAGCAAACTGGTAAAGAGTAGTAGTTGAAACACTTATTTAAGTTGTTCATTTTATTTTATTTACATTTTGCATTACTTTATTTCCTGTAAACGAGAATCTGACTTCACCTATAAGTAATGAGCCAGACTGAACCAACATAATTTTGTTTTAAGGGTTAATAAAGTAACATTGAGCTCGTTTTGGTATTAGGTAATTAAAAAAAACAGCAAGATAAAAAAAATACGCTCACATGTAAGCTCTAAAGGATTTTCTAAAGTCTCCTTTCTTAGCATTAATGTAGATCAAATTTCAAAAGCTCATTTCTATAGGTTAAATCGAACCGGAACCACAGCATCTTGACTTCAGTGCAACATCCCGTATGGGCATTACAAACAAAGGATAACAGCTAACATTTACATTGGCCGGAATCTACAATCACATGCCACAATTTCACAAGCGACTGTACTAGACAAAAACAAATGATGTGGATGAAGACACAAACACATATAGAATGGTCACAGGGGCTAATTAGCCCATTTTTTAAACGTGGAACCAGGTAAACTATGTAAAAGACAAGGGACAAACGTAAGTAACGATAGGAACTCATGATACGAGCATACGCCAGCGGTAGGGTGAATTGATTTAAGGGTACCCAAACCTCCCCTTTCGCTATCTCGTTTCCCTATAGTATAATAAACATATGAATAAAACCCAAAACAGGTAGACTACTAACTATAGGACTACTTTCTTGAAAAAGAAAGGAATATAATTTAATTAGAATCACAGATGGGTCAAAGTCGGTACTCGCCACTTAACTGCCGGGACCTAGTCTGGAGGTAAAACACTGTCGCACTACGGAAGGAAACTCAAACTCGAAACTTCCCGAAGGGTTTGGTAAAAAGTTGTCATGTATTTCATGCACAAACATACATATCATACACGTTATGTTATTGGGTTCAGTATATGAGGTTCATATCTTGTATATATTCCTTTCACTAATTTGTATCCAGTTTTCACATTTCCTGAACGGTGTGGAAACATTAAAGTTTCGTGACATTTCCCGCCAAATTAATTCGGAATACAATCCTCGGTGTTTTTCGTTCAATCATTAGAGAAACAGTTTCCCCAACTAAAACACGTTAATAATGAAATTTCTCACATCTCGTTAAATAAATTTTCAAAACATTTAAAAAATTTATTTAACTCCATGTAAGAAATTTCATAATCAACTAGTTCTCGTAATGGAAACTATATTTTTCTAAAATGATATGTCAAGTTTAAACCGATTTTGACCCGTTTTGACCCATTGCATATGAAAATTTCAACTGGGAAGCTATACTACTAAAGAAAAGAAACGATACACAGATTTTATCAATGATAACATTTAAATTTCCAGCAGAGAACAACAACTCGTAGATGAAAGGTATTTTTCTGAACCCTCTCCGGTCACGGTCAAGGTCATTATCCGGAATTTCTTTTTGCAAACCTAAATAGTGAGAATGTCTATTTTTTCTTTTTACCAAACCATCACATTTTCGAACCGGCTGACTTCCAAATTCTGTTGTTATGTCGATCATGAATCCCTCAGGCCTACTTTCCGATTTCAACTTCCGTTCTCATAAGTGTAAAAGCGTGTTACGCGATGTTGATGTTGCGACGTCTCACAGGTCCCGCTGTCACGTGATTAATTATTTGATGGGCACATTTGCTTCAGATTAATCAAAAGTCCTAAGTTTGTTCTTCTTTTCGCAGAACGATTAATTGAGAGTGCAAAAATCAAGATCGAAGGTCTGATCGCGATAATTCATTGTTCACGTTGATTTTGGATTGAACGGGGCATCGAAATAAGACATTGTTTTCAATTTTTGGAAATGGCAAATTGTTAATCTGATGAAGTGTCCCGATTATTGACATCAAACAATTTAAATCGTCCGTCCGTTAACGACAAACGCGATCATAGGGCGAAAAAGTTTCATTCCGGATTTTGATAGTATCCGTTTAGGAATTGATCTAAAAATGGAATAAACAAATGCGTTTTGGCGTTGAATACATTATTACACTAAAATAAAAACTTTAAATTGCGAAATACAAAATTAACTGTGTATCGTTTCTTTTGTTGAGTAGTATATATGTTTCAGCTGCTATATCCTTGTCCCAGCTTTATTTGCATGTTACCCAAAGACAAATAGATAACCTTTTCGACAATACATCATTGAAATAACTCTAATCTCCTCAAGAAATGGTGGTTAGTCAAGGCAGAGACATATAAAACACAATTTGTCTTTGGTCAAGGTATCGGAAAGGTTCACGTGATGCAAATTTCAAGTGAAATGCTCGTTTCACAAAAATAATCATTGAAATATAATTTAAACTAAAAACAAATTGAAAAGTCCTTCAAAATCATTTTTATTCGCTATTGAATATCAAATTAAACAAAAACTTTTAAATTATACGGGATTGTTGTACTTAATTACATATTTTTGTAAGCATGATCGGGTAACATATTTTACCCCGTCGAAAACAAAATTTTTAGTTGCAACTAAAATCATACAACGAATAACGAATAAACGTTTTCGTAACTAGAACGATAACATAAAAAGCTATATTTGTGCGAAAAAGTATAATATTCTGTTGGATATTTGCAATTTTATTCACGAAAATGTATTTTGGGTACGGCAATTCTTGGTACGGGTACGGGTTACACTAATTACCCCGTACCAAATTTTTGGCAGCGCAATGTACAAACAGACTATTCTAAGTCTGCTCTAAGTTAATTTCAAGTTTACTTTGACGAGAGGTTATGTCTGCACCCCATTGTAGAAGGGGTGACACGGTTTTGGGAATTGGGAAAAAGGGGTAGAAAATTTACGGAAATTGGAAAAAATGATGAAAAAAATTAGGGAAGTGGGAAATAAAAAAAATGTGGGAAATTAGGAAATTTAACTACCTTAAAAAATAAATATTAATTAAAAAATCATAAGTGGTCGCTTTTCTAAAGGTTTTTTATCACATTATCAACTTTTTGGTTGTACCCGTGGGTTCTTATAATTTGGGTTGTAAAATCTTCTAGTTTCTGTTAAGCTTTTCCAGACATCAGTTGGTAGATAGAGAGATTTAAATGAAAGAGATGAAATTATTCTCACAGAAAGAACTATGAAGAAATGCATAAAGAGTCGCTTGATAAACACAGCAAGATGACAATGAAGGACAATGAAAATGAGTCTATTGTCCCCATGATAAATCTTTCCAAATCATCTGTTAGTAGGCAACGATGGAAGACTTCCTTCATATTTAAGAGTCTATTTCGCTTGGTCACATTTTATTCACTATCATTGATTTGATTGAGCAGTGACATAAAAGTCACGTAAATATATCCCTTCTTCATGGTATCCTCTTGTTTATCTTGAATTGATATTTGTTTCAGCTCTTGGACAAAGTAAAAATAACCGTTGATAAGGTTAATCATGTATTCCCAACTTTCTGTCATGCTTGTCTGTCTATTCATCACAACGTTTTTCAGCACAACTCCTGTGATACTACTCAGCAGAACTAATGATGTAGCAAGCACCACGTATAGTTTTGCATATTACGTGTTATCATATCACTGACATAAATTTGACCAAACATGACAGGAAAGATGTATGGAAACTCCTTTACAAAAAGCACTCATATACGTCATTCTGATCCGTTTAAAATATGGCCGCAAGTGCATAGCATAGTTTAACATTGGACCCGGTTGTAAGCCAGGGTGAGATTTTGTCATCACTTTTCGTTTTTCGTCCGTCCAATTTTTACATTAAAACAGTTTTGTATCTGAACTTTTGAAACCAAAAACTTGGCCACAATACTCTTTAGATGGTCCATGCAAAATCTTGTTTTTTTAATGTCCTCGCTAAATCCAAGATGGCAACCAGCGGGGAACATAATTTTAACATTGGACCCTATGCAAGAATACATTTAAAGATCTTCTCTCTGAGCTTTCTCTGATATTGCTGAGCCAATGGGATGCAAATTTTGCAATAATAGTCCTTGGGTGGTCCCCTGCAAAAGCGGCGTTTTTAACGTCTGCGCTATATCTAGACTGGCCGCCATCGTGGAAAATATTAGTAGTTTTAACATTGGACCTTATGGGTCAACACACATTCCAAGATCTCCTCCTCTGAAACTAAGCCAGTTGGAACTTAAATTGGTCACAATAGTCTTTAGGTGGTCCCATGCAAAAAAGGTATTTTTTTACATGTATGTCCGCGCAATATCCATAATAGATGCCAGACTGTCTGTTTTAGCCAGCTAGGGTCCAGGTGAGCGATACAAACTCTTGATAGCCTCTCGTTTTCATTAATCAGCTCTCAAAGTATAATATCAATTTTGACCAAACTGTACTTGAATAATATATGGAAGGTCCTTTGCGAGTTTATTTATCTATTTAAATGCATGGCCGTCAGCTTAACACTAGACCCTTACGGAAAATGATAAATTTTACCATCTCCTCTGAAACCCCTGAAGCAAATTCAACCAAACTTTACAGGAATAATGTTTGGAAGGTCTTTTACAATAAACCCTCATTTCTCTGTGATGCACTAAACAAAGATGACTGCAAGCGAGGTTCACATAGTTTAACCTTACACCAAATCAGACAAACATTATTTTATAAGCTGCTATGAAACGTTTCAAGTACATTTGACCAAAATGTACTTGACTGGTGTATGGATGGTTTCTTTACAATGATTTTTCCTATGAGTCTTCCAGACAAAAAGACAAGGCTGACAGCATGGAACTATATTTATGACAAAACATATTTTGATTATTTTCTCTGAAAATTTACTATAGCAAATTCAACCATGTTTTACAAAAATAATGCATGGCAGCCCTTGATAACAAATATCCCTTAGTGGTCCAAAACATTGTGATGTCGACCGTAAAACTTGTGCATTGATGACTTCAAGTTATTTGTAACATACCCTTGTTTAAGTATTAAACCTACATGTATTTGTGAACGACCAGGCTCTATCAAGCATCACATTTCCTTGGGTAGCGAATAAGTTTGGAGAAATAAGCTCCATATGCTGGTGCTGTTTGAATGTTGCTATAAAGAAAGGGGAAGTTGACTATAGGAAAAGTGAAGCAATCGCGTTTGTGATACAATCTAGTTTTAAGTCTACATTTGTTGTCAATTTCCAGATGATGGTCAAGGAAGAAGTCCGATGTGGAAGTGTTGTGGTATCTTTAATTTTGAGCTCTTTTGGTTAGACGAGTTCAGAGAAATTACCAAAGCTAGGCTTGTTTAGTGACAAAGTATTATCTATATAACAGAGGCTAAAATAAAATGATTGGGCTTATTTTTTACCTTTAGTTTGAAAAACCTCTTCAATTTGTTCAGCCTTTGTTCAGTGGAGCAACTGAAATAGATGCACAGTTTATGCCGATTGGGATTCCTTTGGTCTGGTCTGTTTAAAAACAAGTCCCCCAAACTTACAAATATATTGTGGATCACAAACTCTTACATTTCATTACTTCTTTCTCTGTATACATTGTATTTTTTCAAATTCGTTGTCGTATTTCACAAAGTTCTCTACCTGTAACAATGTACTTAATATATCTCTGTTCACCGTTCTTATGGGAGAAACATCTATGAATTAAATCTTTCAGCCAAGATTTCACTTGTTCATGAGAAAAGGTAGTAAATAAAAGGTTTAAAAGCTGTTACAGTGTGAAAAATGATCTAGAGTTCAAGTTTCAAGTTTCGTCAGTACCGCTTCTTGGAAAGCAAGTTTCAAAATATATTTGAATTCCCTCTTTTATCGCTGTTAAGATTGAGGTCAACAGCTTAGAAATAGGTTTTGTATAACATTTTGCAGATCTAATAGTGAACCATTGTTTATATAGGCATTAGTTTAATTTGTGTATCAAGTACAAAGAGTGAGATTATTGTCTTCATCCTTGGTCGAAATTACAAAGAAAAGGGATTGCCCTAATAAGATCTAATAATTACCGATTTCAAGTTCTTTCGCTGTAATTATTTTTACAGATAAAAATGATGTTATTTTGAGGCTTACATGTATGTGCAGGAACAACACAATATTCGTCATGAATGGAGGACAAATATCTGGCAACATCAGCATTTTTGAAAATTGATGTTGATTTAGTTCTCATTGACCCTTGTAGGTGATTGATTCGTTTTGGGATCATTGACCTCACAGCCTTAATCCAATCAAAAAGAGAATCGGGGTCTTCATCTTATTCACGCTCAATTTATCTTCTGGCATAATTCTCAACAGCATCCATGGTATGTTTAAAATTTATTGATATTGATGCATTGTGGTGCACGGAATTCAGGACCTTTTGTAAGGATATTTCCTATTTCCTATGATGGAAGACCTTTAAATTCATGAAACAGGCGAGAAAATTAAATTGTTGATGTTATTGGTGTTAAAATATTAAAATGTGGGAAAAGGGGAAAGCTCCAAAAATGTGGGATTTGGGAAAAAGGGGCCAAAAATGTGGGAATTGGGAAAAAAGGTCGAAAAAAATCTTGGAATTTGGGAGGGCAGACCCCCCGTGTCACCCCCCTCATTGTACCTCATCAAGAGGGTCGTAGAGGCTTTATAGCTTAATATGCAGACCTCGGAACCTAGTTACATGTAACTAAGTAACTCCTGCATCTTGATAACAACGACTGATACAAATTAATAAATTAGAAATAAAGGTGACAACAAAAGTCAGAAGCAATTAGAGGGGCAGACAAGTAAGGAAATTGCATTGGATAAACGACAATTCCGATAAGTAACTGACACAACACTGCACAGAACATTTTATAAAAGCCGTCATAGTACAAAAAAATACTGAAGTTGCATAGAAACAGAAAATTTCGTTATGATGTACACGTGTTTCAAGGAGTAACCTCTCATTAAAATCAATTATTATATAGATTGCAGTGAAAGATTGAAATTTCTCAGTGAATTAAAAGTGATAATTAACTGTGAAATTATTTTCCATAATTTCACTGTAGGAAGTGACGTCACAATAGACGTTGTCAACGTCGTTGTTAAGTAAACGTCTCAGCGGATTAACATCGATAACGTAGTTCATGAAAAGAATCTTAAATTAAACCATTAAATATGCAAGAACTGATCTATATAATAAAAACAATAACTAATCCTAGATTCTGATTATCGAAAATATTCAACTCATGATCGAAAAACGCTGTAATTCACTCATGCGCTGCGCGCATTCGTGAATTACTGCGTTATTCGATCATTCGTTGAATATTTTGCGATAATCAGAATCTCGGATTAGTTATAGTATAAATAATACGGAAAGCCATAATCCAAAAGTAGTTCAGAAAGAAGTACTTATTTCCAAAAATATAATAGATATATGTTCAGTCGATTTTATGTTATTGATATTGTTTGTTTTCATCATGCCATAACCATTTACTGTAAATGTGTTTGAGCAATAAATATTGTCTATTGTCTATTGTATGATCTAACAAAATGGGAAATGGGGTGTTAAAAAAAGATGCATGTATAAGAAGAATAAAGCAAAACTCAGTATATTATCTTTTCACGAATAAACACAAAAGAAAAGCAGGCGGGTTTGTTGATGTCCCTTAACCGTCTGATTTCGCTACTTGCGGTAAAGTACGTCGTATCCCAAATTTCAGGAACTGACTTCGGACACCAATTCAAAATAAAATGTGAACGTAGTCAATAACATCGTTATTAAATAACCGAATCGAAGTTTTGCTTTTTACCGTACGGTCATGAAAAGTCTGGAGAATCCCGGGAATCGATAGCGCTCTTTACCAAAAAACATTGACAACGAAAAGTTTAGAGAATCACAAACACCGCAATACCGCTAATAACCAAAAACATAAACAAAGATGGCGTGTGAAGTTCTGGAAAGCGTGTTCAAGCCGTGTGACAAAATCTACGCGTGTAAACCATTGAAAAATCGTGTGTACACATTGTAACATGCGAATATCATGTGAGTTTGCAACTATGATATTTCAATATGCCATGATCTAGTGTGTGTTTCCGTTTACCAACATTCAGAAAAAAAAAGGTCGCTCGGGCACCCATCTATTGATGGGTAATATCACGGGTTTCACATCTCTGCGAGACAGGAGCCCGGAGCCCGGAGCCCTACGAGTGGAGCCAGGAACCCAATTGTTGGAGCTCGGAGCCATAGTAATTTTAGCCCGGTATAAGATTTCAAGAACCTCCCTCTGGTAGGAATAAAATTGTACTAATGATATAAACCGGGACAGTAGGACGGGTCGAAGGTACAAATTGCAGTTGGTTTCAAACCTTAAAAGAGCAAAAAAACGCCATCCTTTAAATAGAAAAACATAGGCCTATAAATGTTAAACACAGATAAGAAATATCTATCATATAGGCAATCAATGTATGCAGATAAGAAATATCTATCATATAGTTACATGTATCTCATATGAAATCTTCACAGTAAGCATTCCTAAGAGTTCCCTAATTATGCTAAAAATCATAGAATGTGTCTTGGTAAAAGATGCATGGTCGGTGTCATATTTTTATTTCATTTTTGGAACATAAGAGTCAAGAACTTCAAAATGTCTTAATATAAAAAAAATTGTCCGACATATCTATTAGGCTTGATCTACCTTAAATCAAATGTTCACCATATACATTTTTAACAGTTGCTCGCACCGACAACAAAAATATGGTTTTAATTGTATATAAATCTGTTAATATTAATACCAAGAAAGGTTATCATACGAGTTATCAGATAAGCTTATTAAATCTACCCTCTTTAAAGATAATAAAGTGACAGGCAAAATAATTTACACTTAACATAATACTAATTATTCTGCTTATTTAGTACATAGAATTAGCTTTGTAGAATGGTTTTATGAAAATCTTATTTAAAAATGTCCTTCATGTGTACTGTTGCGTTTACCATTAAACAATGAAACCATTCTTCTCGTTTAAAATATTTTATATGTATGTATCATTGCAGATTCATTTCTTTAAAATTAGGATTCATTACAGAAACGGTTGGGATTCATTGAAGAATCTATTGAGATTCATTGCAGAATCGGTTGGGATTCAATGCAGAATCGGTTGGCAATCAATGTACGTATTTTTCTTGAAATGATTTTGTTAAATTTGCATACAGTAGGAAATTTAATCTATTAGAAGAAAAAAAAATGATTGAACGAAATGATGTGCTTCTGTTCAAAATTAATACATTATAGTAGAATCAACAGTTCTAACGAAAAAATGATCATAAGATACGTTTAGGGACCGACCATTTAACTTGAAAGGGGGGGCTATGGTTTTTTTTTTTAATATTTTGGAGCTGATTTTATGTGAAGAAAATATTTTGGCTGCCAAGATGATGAAAAAAAAATTCTGAAGGAGGCTTTCTGCCCAAAAAAAATAATTTATTTTTGAAAAAAAAATATTTTGTTGATACGCATGAAAAAATAAATAAATGATAATTGCTCGATATTTATATTATACATCTTTTTAGAGTTTGTGTTACACTCAAATTTTCAAGGCAAAATATACATAATGACAGCAAAATTTTAACTGCTTTGTACAAGGGAAAAATATAAACTAAACTTTGATTTGTACTTTAATATAAATATATTCAACCGACAGCGCCACATTTGACTAAACAATAAGGGCAAACATTACCAAACAAGCTACTCAACGAGTAGCTAAAAATTATGACACGCCGTATTCATATTAATTCTTCTTTTAAGATATGTCATATAATTTATAAGATATCTCACAAACTTCATAAGATATCTTATGAAGTTTATAAGGTATCTTGAAGACATCTTATCTATTTGACACGATATCTTATAAACTTTTCAATTTATGAGATATCTTATAAAGTTTAAATAATATCATGTAACATATATAAGATATCTTGTTAATATATATGAATAAATATAAATATGGACTTCCATACAAAAACATACATTTTTGTAAATTCATTCATCCCGTTATACTGGATTTAACACTTCTGCAGCATGTACAAACTGTTGATAAAACAAAGCTTTTTGGCATATAATAGCTCTGTTTGAACAGTAAATAGAATATTTCAGTATTTCTGAATGCCAATTAAAATCTTTATACAGTATACGTCTCTCTTTCACTATAATACCCGTTAGGGACCGACCATTTAACCTGAAGGGGGGTTATGGTTTTTTTTTCTTCGCGCGAAACAAATTATTTATTTTTTTCACACGTATCAACAAAATATTTTTTTCCAAAATTTACATTATTTTTTTGGGCAGAATGCCTCCTTCAGAAAATTTTTTTTCATCATTTTGGCAGCCAAAATATTTTTTTCACACAAAATCAGATCCAAAATATTTTTTTAGAAAAAAACCATAGCCCCCCCCCCCCCCTTCAAGTTAAATGGTCGGTCCCTTAAAGTACTTTTCGTAGACATGTGTACTTATGCCGACAAAGAGGCTTTCTATATTGAAACCTCGGATCTTTCCAGGAAAGATGGAGTATAGCTGAATCCAATTGTTTGCCCGAAATGACGTCGAGGATAGTGAAATTTTTCACAACAATGAAATTTATTTTTATTTGCATGAATATTTTCTATTTGTTTGGAGTAGAAAATCCGTATGTTGATAAAAGTTACCATTTTAAGCATTTGACTTTACTGCATTTGTAGAATCCTGAATTTACTTTTACAAAATTTATCCTTTCGCCCGAACGAGATTCTATCTCAGTACCCCAGCGTGACTGTTTGACGCTCTACAATCAACTATCTAACCTAAAGGAATACCCCACAAGAGCAGCTGACGGATAGTGTTATATACAAGAATTAAAGAACTTTATTTGCCATATATACAAAATTATGTATGTGATATACGTTTTGTACCCGTTACGATACTACATGTAGAACTCCATTACACAGTTGAGATCTGTTGCTCATTACCACCTCAATAGGCATTATAACGTATATACATGCATTACCCACTACCCTGGCTACTTTTGATGCTTTACTTATCATGTGTTTTTAGTTTGGCACCAACGCAGCTTGAGACCATGAATTTGAAAACAAAATTGACTATGCCCCCACCGAAATTCGATATCAGTACTCTTTCGCTCGACGTATGAGCTAAAATAGTACCCCCATAGTATAGCAAATGGGGGTAGATGATATGTTATACCTGTTCCGGAACTATAATTCTTCCGCACACGAGTGGGATCCGATTGAAAAAACATTCAAAGTCAAACCCCATTTAAATCTGATTTTCGGAAAATAGTCTTTCCAAATATGTTATAAACTGAATAACCTAATAGCTATTATCAAATTTGTACATTTAAATCTTCTTTTGTTTGAGTTCGGAGGCACCTAACTTGTTTACAAATTCAAAGTTTCATTTACTTGTTTTTGACATTTGAGCAAGACATTTGTGTGTCAAAAAAATCCATATTCTGTATGTCCTAATCTGACACCATGTTGCTCGTCATGTTCATCAAATAAGGGTTTTTAATCACTTATTTATTGCAACAAGTTGCAACTACTTGAACAAAGATGCAACAAGACGCAACTACTTGAATATACTTGCTACAAGTCCCTCTGTAATTATTTGTCCCTTTATCTATTTATTTATTTATTTGCTATAAAAATGCACAGTATACTATCGACACTTGTTTACTATCAAACAGTAATAGTAAACAAGTGTGGATAGTATACTGTGCATTTTTATTGCAAAAAAAAAAAATTAAAGGGACAAAGAATTACAGAGGGACTTGTAGCAAGTCTACTACTTGAACAAAGTTCAAAATTTGTGAAAGGTGCTGTTAACAACAATTCTAAGTTATTTGTATGTGTAAATTCCTTAGATTAACTCGCAGATTAAGGATGTATTCTGGTCATGTTTTGGTCTCATTGAAATCTTGTTTGGAAATAACTTTAAAATTGTTTATATGAAAAAGAAAGGAAATGGGGTAAATGTCAAGGAGACAACATCCCACATCCAGGTTAAAACGACCCACAACAAAACATCTAGGAGGTCACCATATGGTCTTCAACACAATGAGGAACCTCACACCATATAGTAAGCCCTAAATGGCCCCGAAAGGTAAAAAAGTGAATAAATCAATGGAAACAAACCACATCCAATAACCCAAATATCATGAAACTAAAATTTTATAAGAAGACAAGGACAAGCCAATGACCAACATATTCCTGACTTGGGACAGGCGCAAAAATTGTGGTGGGGTTGAACTCGTTTTCTTGGATCCAAACCCTCCCCCTATGTGTGGTGAATGGCTAATAATAAATACACAAAAAGACTCACAGTAAAAATCAAACTAGAAAAAAGTCAAACTTATCAAGACGAGTACCCTAACAATGAAGTACATAAAACATGAAGACAATACACACAGGTACTGTCTGGACAAATGCTCGCAGTTACTGACAGATAGCTAGCTATAGTTAATGTACAATAGCATTGAATTTACAAAAAATTATGTTTATCTCTATATTGCGTCAAAAAATTATTCATTTCTATCAAGTAGTTTCAGAGTAATCACAAACTGACATTTCTGGCATTTTTAACAACATTTCCGTAAAACCGAGGATTAGAAATGCCCTTAATAATAAGCTGTTTGCCAGTAATGCCATATTTGGATATCAAATGTTCCTATCTATTAATTATATAACTTTTTAAATAAATTCAACTTATGAAGTCTGTAAAAGTTTGGCTGTGACGGTAAGGTTGCGTTCATAAAAATCGTCAAGAGCAGACCAAACTCGTGCGAATTGCACCAGTTGAGAAATACACAGCCCGTAGGATGAAGCAAGGAAAGAAAATTTAGTTATAGTGAAATCAAATTGATTCCTTTTACCATACATATACATTTTACTTTTTATTTTACCAGAGTCAATAGTGGTAGTAAGATCCAGAAAAGGGCAGTATTTGGAATCACTGTTCGCTTTATTTAATTGCAGTTCCTGTGGGTAAATGATGACCACATAATCTAAAAAGCGGGCATTGTCAATATATCTGCTATTATCATTGAAAATAGAAATTAGTTTATCACTGTTTTGTATGGTTCCGTTTTGAAGTTTTTTTCCATGAAGTCTCGTTCGTAACAGAACAGTAAAAAATCTGCAATTAGAGGTGCACAATTTGCACCAATGGTAATACCTATGACCTGTTGATAAATAGTGTTGCCAAAACGAACAAAAATGTTGTCCAGCAAGATTGAGTGCATTAATGTAATAGAACTATGAATATTGTTGGTAATATTAGAGAAGAATCCTTGCTTTTAGTTAGAACAAATGAACTTCAGACCAGAAAATTAAAAAGACCATTTCATAAGTTTTCCCAATTAAAGTTAGAAAAATCTATATCAATGTTATGGCCCTTCACACTATAACGCACAGCACAACGTGTGCCCAGCGTGTGAGAATATTTTCGTATACGCTGGTGTGCGTTGTATAAGTAAGAGACACGTTTGTAACACGTTACAAACGCGTCGACACGCGTTGGCATGCGTTGTTGAACGTTGCGTGCGTCGGAAATTTTTAAACATGCTCAAAATTTCACGACGTTCGCCAACGTGTTGTTGATAAGTTATCCAGACGTTAGACGAACGCTAGAGGTTCGTTATGCATGCAATGTGTGCGATATGTCGTAGTTTCTCGAAAGTAGAGAACTCAAACCTGGCGTCCTTTTAGCTAAGGTGTAACGTATAAGCCGTGTTTTATTATAAAAATAATGGTTAAAAAGCAAGACAAAATTCCAAAGTAATGTAAATAGCTGATTTATATCAGTATCAAACTGACATATTGTTTTGAAAACATATTCTTTTTTTAGGGACCTATACCTCCTGCAAATCTGTCGCATTTTTCGGTCGCATTTCTATCCATTTCTACATTTGCAAATGACATTGAGATGAAGAATTTCAAGTTGATCTAACAAAGATCGTTAAAACGCTATACAGACGCTCTATGAATGCTAGAAGACCGTTATTGATGTGTTCGGTATACGCCAAGTACGCTAGTAAAACGCCTTTGCAACGTTGTAATACGCTGTTACACGTTTTGTGAGCGTTGCATACAAGTTATTGATAAGTTTTCCGTGCGTTGTAGGCCGTTAGCCTGACGCTATGAATGCGTTCAACAAGAGAATTTCTTCAATTTCTTCGGCGTGTGCTAAAGTTCTTATAAAAATTTTCGAACGTCGGCACACGTTGGCCAAAACGTTATATAGTGTGACAGGGCCTTTATACTACATTTTGGCAGCTCATGGAAACTTACAGGGACTAGTGTAATGCTCTTCTGTTGTATTGTCAAAATTTATGTGCAATACCCAATGGGAATGCACTATTGTCCATTTTGTCTACTATTTTCCATAGTCAGTGTTAAACACAACATTGATATTATACTGACTGTTGACTATTTGAATAGTTACATTTCTAGTACTTTTTTCTGCTTAAAATGCTATGAATACTGCCAAATGTCTTTTACGTAACTTCAAATGGTGATTAGAAACTTGATAACTCGGATAAGTCCCACCCACTTGCCTCCTGCATGTGATGATTGACGATTGACGTAGAAATCAAATTCAAGTTTTTCGCAGCAGCAGTGCTTACTTTGTCATTTCCCATAGTGCAGTCAACGCTATTTCTTTTAAAAAATTATGCGAAACAATAAACTGTTTTACTACATATGAACTTAATTATAGAAGGTATAATAATAGAATATAACTTGATTATTCCCTCATTTTACACATATTTCGGCTTATAGTTTTCCAAATGTTTTTAATTTGAGCTGCACTGAGTTGAAATGGCAATCCATAGAAATTACATTAACAGTAAATTCCGTTTTTACTAGTTTTGAAATTCAAAGGATTCAAGCAAACTTAGTTGACAAAAACATACATATGCATATAATTAGGCTACCGAGGGAAAATAAATAAATGCCAAAGTTCTCATAAGGTCAACTACACTTTTGACTTCTCGAAACATAGTGCGAATACTCCCAATAATTCCAAGTAATGTTCCAATTGGTCTTTCTGCTTGCTGTGCAAATACATATAGATATACTATCATAGCAAGACCTTTTAAAGTTGATGCTTAGTCTTTTAACAAATTTTTATTTTACTTTACAGACATTAATTATGACATTATGACTACTAATAATGAAAGTTCAACCACAGATGAGACAAGAAGGTAGGTTTGAAAAAAATTACAGAAAGATGATATGAGACATAAGTTGTCGAAATGCGCATATGCAGAAAATAAATTAACAGTAACTTCGGTATTTTGTATTTGTAAACTTCAGTTGTAATAATTGTAATTATGGAAAAAATTGCCTCGCCAGTATAATACAACATTTTTTCATAACTCGTGATCAACATCTGTTTCACAATTTCAATTCATTTTTTTAAATTTTATGCCAAATTATGGGCTAATGGCTGCAAAATTGATATAGTGCATAATACAATGAGCAAACATAATTAACTAATCCTTGTCCTCAGCGCAGTTGAATATTTTAAAAGGGAGTCTAGCAATCTAACTTGTTTTTTTAAGCTGGGTTAAGTATTTTTTTGGATGTTGTAGTTGAAGTTTCATCTGTTGGTTTAATAGTTTTTTTTATTGTACAATCTGAAATATACGATGGCCCAAGTGAGCCGTCAATTTTTTATTTTCTTTACTGTATAAACTGGTAATTTGACATCAAAAATTTGACATGCCCAACTCTGAATGGCAAATTTAATTATTGCATCCAGGTATGAATTGGTAATTTGACATCAAAATTTGACATGCCAAACTTTTGATGGCAAATTTAAGTATTGCATCCGGGTATACAAATGTAGATTGGTAATTTGACATAAAAATTTGACATGCCAAACTCTTGATGGCAAATTTAATTATTTCATCCACGTATAAATTGATAATCTGACATAAAAAAACTTGACATGCCAAACTCTTGATGTCAAATTTAATTATTTCATCTACGTATAAATTGATAATCTAACATCAAAAAACTTGACATGGCAAATTTAATTATTTCATCCACGTATAAATTGATAATCTGACATAAAAAAACTTGACATGCCAAACTCTTGATGGCAAATTTAATTATTTCATCCAGGTATAAATTTGTATTTTGACAAACAAAATGAAAAGACAAAATTTTGATGGAAAACTTAACTTATTTGTTTCTGGTGTAAATTGGTAATTTTACATTAAATCTGACATGTCAAACACTTGATGACAAATATAACTTATTTGTTCAAAGTAAATACTGAAACTTTTACATAACATTTTTATGTTAAAACATTTGATGATAGTATAATCAAAAGTTATTCTATATTTATAACATACTTAGAAAAAGAAGGGAAACGAGGAATATGTCAAAGAGACAACGACCCAAACGGGAGTAATAAAAACTCAAAGCCAACATAAGATCTTCAATGAACGGTGAGGAAACACCACACCAAACGGCAGGTTGGAGTCGGCCCCTACATAAAGAGTTATCAAATTCAGCGAAATAAACGTCATCCTAGACTCCTATAGACATAAAGTAAACTAACTAGAAAACAGACAAGACACACAAAGGCCTAAAGATGAGGAATAAATTTCCGAAATGGACATACAGCTCATTAAAATTATTGCAGTTGGAGTAAACATATGTTTCATGGCCTCATGTTCATTTACTCCATATCCTTTCGTAAAATATTTAATACAGTGTGGAGTTGGTAAAACAATTCCCCATGGTAGAGATGTATGATCTTTATTTTTCTTAGATATGCGCATGCTGTACTTGTACATCAATTACTATTATCTAAATTTATGTAAATTCTAAAACCGAAGGATAAACTCCCTCCATCGTAGTTTGTCCTTAGCTATTTTCGATATTACTGATTATTCGGATTTGTTTGGTTTTTATGCATTTAAAAAAATTGAAATTATGAATTTCCTTTGTTTGGGTTCCAGTGCTGCTGATAAGGAATAAATTTCCGAAATGACCATACAGCTCATTAAAATTATTGCAGTTGGAGTTACCGTATGTTTTATGGTCTCATGTTCATTTACTCCATATCCTTTCGTAAAATATTTAATAAATTTCCTGACTTAGGACAGGCGCAAAGCTGCTGCGGCGGGGTTAAACTAGTTTTATTGAGCCCTAACCTTCCCCCTAAAGCCAATGTGATAAATAAAAAAACAAACAATCGTAACAACAGTGAAATTCAGTTGGCAACAGGACTGAGTCAATTGTGAAAAATGAAACTGAAAGAACTAAATATACGGACAAAAATATGAAATCACAAGAGACTACTAGCAGTTAATTAAAATGAAATCTCCAGACCCATTACCAACTTACAAATTAAGTTATGAACCCTCAGTTTACAGCTTCCACGAAGATCCCTTCAAGTGAGGAGTTAAGCATAATGATTTCATGCATATACCGGAATACATAACCCGTGTCTATGCATTACTGATTTTTAGAAATTTAGAATGTGTTTAGTTAAAATGCAAAGATTCGTGTTGCTGTGAACTGCCATGATGTTGGATTTATGATTTTAGAATTTCCCCTTTCCTTTTCTTGCTTCGGTATTCGTCTGCCGATGTATCTATCAAAAAATGAATGTTAATACCAAAGAAGGCCATACGTAATGACTTGACGACAATGCCGTAATTTTATACGATTCAAAAGTTTTATAAGTTTGTTAGGCGAGTTTTAAGTATTTTTTACTCTTATGTAATACATTACCGTAAATAAGGGATGTGAAATGCCAACCATTAAATGTTTACAGGTTGCATTGTATTTATGAACTAAGTCTTTATATCGATGATAAAATTTAGTAAAGGTTTTAACTAGTTTATGATAACGAAAATCCTGCTGTAATAGTTTTTCAGTTATGAAAAGATTCCGTTCATTAAAATCGCAAACGTTATTACATACTCGAGCAAATCCAACGAGTTAAGATATGATGGGGCTAATGGAACAACGCCATCCAGAAATGGATAATTAACTACGGGAAAAGAAAAATCGTCCCTTTTATCATAAATTTTAGTATCTAATTTACCATTCGTTATATCAAAATTGATGTCTTAGAACGGACAATGATGATTATTAGAATTGGCTTTATTCAAAGTAAGTTCTTAAGGGTAGATGTCCTTATAATACGTATTGAAATCGTCCTTATTTAAAGTTAAAATATCATCCAAATATCGGAAAGTGTTGTTAAACTTTTCAATTAAATGCAGTTTAGATGGGTCTTTGCTGATGTTGGTCATAAACTGAGATTCGTGAATTTTTCCTTTATAAGAATATGTGGTAAGGTAGTATAGAGGGTAGAGAAATCAAACTTTCAAAGGATTCAAAAGGGGCATTATAAGCCTTCAATTTATCAAGAAGTCCCAATGAATTTTTTACACTCCAAAAATGATTGAAACCACTGTTTTCATATACTTTGTCACAGAAATTTATAACCAGGTTTTGAATAGCAGTCAAAGTATTAGTGAGTATAATAGAAACTTTAGTAGTAGAACAGTGACTAGATGACAAAATGAATGTAGATTTATATGGCGTTTTGTGGAGTTTAGGAACCCAGTACATGGTTGGAACTGTTTTACTATTGGGGTTTAGCCTGTAAAGATGTAGCTGTTAGAAAATGTATGTTTGTAATTTCATTTTTCGTTATTTGGGTTAATTGAAAAGTATGTGAACGGGTAATTTCTTTTTTGGAGAACTTCTATATAATGTTTACGGCAAACTATAATGATGTTATTAACAGCCTTATCAGCTGGGACAAAAACGAATTCTCTGCCAAATTCTTTAAGTTTCTTTTGGATGCGAGAAACGGTGGGTTTATTTTTGTTGTCATGGCGGAAATTTTTTTCAAACTGTTTAATTCAGATATCGACAATTTCATGATATAGCATTAAAGAAAGAATCCAAGGGTTTTTTGTCAACGTGATCACGTTTAGTTCATTATATTTATTGATTGATTGAATAATTAATATCTTATTTACTGTTATACACAGTTTATGTTGTTTTCTTTTGTAGAGTGAAATTATAGATTTTGTTAATAAAACAATAAAAATGTCATTAACTACGAATTTTATACGGTATTTAAATCAAACCATGAAACGAAGTCGGAAGTTTTCGTAAACTACTGTGAAGAAGGCTGTATATCAAGTGGAAACAATTTAGAAAGTGTAGAATATATGTCTATACTTTTAAACTTTTCTGTTGTGCTCCTGAATTTGTGCTGTTTAACTGCATGAATATAAGGTAAATGTGAATGGAAGTAAAAATATAAATGTTGATTAATAAAACAAAATATCAAATAAAGTCAAGATGGCAATTTTACCACGTTGAAATAATCGAACAACGTAGGAAAATTCAATTTCCTGGTAAGCATGCATTCATTTTGACAGCGTGCTGCACAGTGTAAGTTTGTTTCTAAAGCTACTAAAGAAAATATTACGTGGACTTGGCAAAATATGTATAGATATCAAAATATAGTAGACTATATGATAAATAATTACACTGGGCAAAAAAAAAATAAGGATCATATTTATTTAAAGTAATTATTGTATTTTTATTTAGGTCACTTCCGAAGCACCTGATATAGCTCACTTTTTATTGGATTTCACACTTCGAGTTCCTTGATATTGTTTGTTTTGTTTTGTTTTTTTTTTTTGTTTTTGTTTTTTTTTGTCGTACTGTGGCAGTCTCGCGTTATTGTTATCCTCACACTCTCTGAAGAAAGTTTGGGGATTTGGGGATATCGTTTTCGCCTTTGTCTGTCCGAAACGATGTGAAGTGAACTACTATATGTATAGAATAAGGGATTTTAATTTTGTTATTAAATTGTTGCACATATGCTGCAGATGCGCAATAAGCTTTCGGATTTCTGATATTGGTGTTATTGCAAAAAAGAGGCCCCGATATCGATTTTGATACATCTTGCATGTGACGCGAACTCCTCTTTAGGGATTTAATTTTGTTGTAGAATTGTTGTATTTAGTCTGTAGATGCGTAATAAGCTTTCAGATTTTTTTATCTTTATTTTGGTGCAGACAAGAGGCCCAAAATATCAATTTTGACAACGGCCCAAGATGTGGACTTTGACGCATGCAGCATGTGATGCAAATCTCTACAGTTTTAGTTTAAGGGATTAAATCTTTATGCAGAATTGTTGCACATAGTCTGTAAATTTGTAATAAGCTTTCGGAATTTTGATTCCGATTCCAACTTTGGTAAATTTCCTGAAAATGGCAAAGTATCTGTGGAAATTTTGGCATTTAATCTTATATTCTGACAAGTGTTTTGTAAAAACGAAATTATGAAAACTTAGGATACTGTAAAGGTGGTTCCAATTTTGGTAAATTCCGTTAAAGTCTCAAGACCACTTATTTTTGAAATTCTATCTAGAAATTGTACTTGAATTGTTTTTGTAGTTTAGGACAATCATTCCCATGAATTGGATTTCAAAAATATTTCTTTCCAAATTTCGTACATTTCCTAAAGGTCTCAAACACCAGTTTTTTTGTTTTTGTTTGTTTGTTTGTTTGTTTTGTTTTGTTTTTTGTTTTTTTTTGTTTTTTGTTGGTTTTTTTTTTTTTTTT
>MJUU01032083.1:40620-50940 GCA_002080025.1 Modiolus philippinarum | reverse complement strand
TCAGTGCAGATTAAATCAAAACACTTTTAAATCCATGAACCAAAATATGTGTAAACGCTGATAGAGAACAAATTACCAACAGGATCTAAATAGGAAAGCCAAAATCAGCTAAGGACAGAGCTGTGCAAGATTGAAACCTATTCGGCATTGAAGACTTAATGAAATGGTAAAAAGAAATATATTGGTCCATGTGCTTTTAACCGAGTTATAAGGCACTGAAGATGGAGTTCTCTGGATTATTCCTTAATTTAACATTAGGACTATTTTTTTTGTTTAAAAGCTTGGAAGTCATATCAAGAATTTTATGAAAACTCGTCAGGTGTCTTAATTTGATCTATAGAAGACCTCCATAAAATAAGATGTGGGCGTCCGTATTCTAAATTCTTTAAGCCATTGGAGAAAATCAGAGAAGTTCCGAAATCTGACACAAATTAAAAATGTGACGAGTGAGCCACCTTAACTCAACAATGAAATAGACATATTTCTATATAATGGAATATGTACTGAAATATCGATCTGATGCATGGACTTATCTATTTGAATAAAACAATAATATACATGTATACGTGTCCATTTATTAAACAGGAAAATAATATCAATTTTTATTTCTTGCGAATTTTCCCTTTAAAACAGATAATTGATTGACGTACAGATTAACGCCTTTTATTCGATAGGTGAATGTCAATTAAATTGCATATGATCGGCGTACGATTGATTGAAAGATAACACCCAGATCATGCACATTGTTTGATTAGGCCGTTTTATGAAACGCGCAGGTGTTTCGAATTTTGCTGTATCATTTATCATATATTCTACTATATTTTGATATCTATACATATTTTGCCAAGTCTACGTAATCTTTTCTTTAGTAGCTTTAGAAACAAACTTACAGCACGCAGTCCGAATGCTTACTCGGAAATTGAATTTTCCTACTTTGATCGTTTATTTCAACGTGGTAAAATTGCCACCTTGGCTTAAGTTTTCATTTTTTTTTAATTAATTAACATTTATATATTTTTACTTCCCTTTGCATTTACCTTATAGTCATGCACTTAAACAGCACAAATTCAGGAGCACAACAGAAAAGTGTAAAAGTATATTAGACATGTGTTCTACACTTTCCAAATTGTTACTATTTGATATTCAGCCTTCTTTACAATAGTTTACGCAAACTTCCGACCTCATTTCATGGTTTGATTCAAATATCGTAATACTATAGCATTCATAGGAACGAGAATTTTATTGTTTTATTAAAATCTACAATTTTACTACTATGGAAAACATAATAAACTGTGTAGAGTAAATAAGATATTAACTATTCAATCAATCAATAAATCTAATGACCTAAGTCTCCGATGTTATAAACATAGAATAACTTTTGATTTTACTATCATCAAATGTTTTAACATATAAAATGTTACGTAAAAGTTTCACTATTTACTTGGAACAAATAAGTTAAATTTGTCATCAAGTGTTTTACATGTCAGATTTAATGTAAAATTACTAATTTACACCTGAAAGAAATAAGTTAGACTTGCAATCAAGTTTTTGTCATTTCATTTTTGTTTGTCAAAATAAGAATTGATACCTGGATGGAATAATCAAATTTGCCATCAAGAGTTTTGCATGTCAATTTTTTTATGTCAGATTACCAATTCATACAAAGAACGAAAATAAAAATTTGACGGCTCACTTCGGCCATCGTAGAAATAAAATGTGCTTCATCTTAATTTTTTTACAGAGGCTACAATTAAAGACGCAGTTCTCTGGAAAGTTTATTATTATCCAGATTTAATTTGAAATACATGATCACTGATTAGACCTGACAATTTCAGGGTTTAAACAATATAAGTAATTTAATTGAAGTTTACTTTTTTCATCTGAATTGATAATTTATCTTCATATTGTTTATTAAAGAAATTACTAGTTTCCCTTTTAAATTACGATTAAGTGGCAGAAGAAATTCTGCTTCTTATGCCATTGCATAGGACGATGAGAGCCAGAAATCCACCAAGTTGAATAACACCTTATATATTTCACTCATAAAATCCATTGATTTCTAGAATTCACATTGTTAAATGCAAAAAGTAAAAACAAACAGTATATATTTTCTGATAAAATATCAAAAATTGCTGAAATAAAAATGGTATATTATGGTTTTTGCACTGCATCGTGTGGGATTATATTAATGGATAATGCTATTAAGCTGCGGAAACATCATCGCGGATAAATTATAAAATAGTTCCGCTAAATATCACGTGCACGTGTAGACCACTGTTGTTCAGATCACTTCATCAGTAATCGGTCATGTGTAATAATTTATATTTAGCAGCCAAGATTATTATTTTAATTTAAATAACGCCAGCTGCGCAAATTAACAATTTCATGTAATATTTTATGAATAAATATATACATGATGTGACACATTGGGAACTCAAACATTAAAGAACATAATACAAACAATAAATCAAGTAAACAATTTAAGAGTAACATGTCCCCAGTTCGGTTGCCTGTTTTAAAAAGGAAACTAGTTTGTTCACCTGATTAGGAGGGCTAAGATTGAGGATATACATGTAATATTAACTTTTTTAATCAGATAATGTGATTAGGGAAAGTTATTGTTTTTCGGCAACATGATATTTAAGCAAAATCTTTTTCTGGATTTTTTTGTCGATACTTCTGTGGTTGTAAGAAAACCTTTTCGAGAGTATGTACAACAATATATTGAGATAATAATAAACGTTGTATGGTAGTGTCAAAATTGAAATGCAGTCTGACTTTGTTTATGTTGCAAAATCCTGTGGTGTAAATTATTTCATTTTTCATTCAATTCATTGTAAAGAAAAAAAAACCTGTTATTATTATATAATAGTAAAATGCATATATAGCTCAATTTAACCGCAATCTTTGATTCTTCATGATAAAATCAGATGAAGATTATACATTTGTTTAGTTCTGATTACCGGTACCTTGCACATGCTCTCAGCATGACTAAAGACACCTTTCTCCGCATGCAATTTTTCATGCTTTGAAGGGTTAGGCAGCTGATAGTTTATTCAGTATTTGTGGTATTTAGTTCTTTGAACTATGCGTACTAAGCTCTTTTGTGTCTAGGGGACGACCATTTGATTTTCAGGGGGAGGCTTCCAAGGGCGATTTTGTGTAGAAAAATTATTTATTTTCATGAAATCTCGAACAAATTATTTATTTTCAACAAATGTTACATCAAATTATTTTTATGCATTTGCAACAAAAAAAAATTATTCTTCAAATCAAAATTAAATAGAATATTTATTTTCACTGCCACCAAGATTAACTTATTTATTTACAAAGTAATCAAAGGAAAAGATTATCGAATAAGATCCGGTTGCGATACTAGGATTCGGATATTGGGCAAGCAGTTCATTAAATTTTTTATTACCGATGCTAAAAGAGATAGTGAATATTATCGTTAGATCTGTGTTGCTATTAACAGTGGAAATTTTCAGATTTTGTTTCCTTGTATTTTTTGTGAAAATACTGTTCCTCACATGACATCATGTCCATCACACTCTTAAAAGATTACACAATTATTGGATCATAGGATTATTCTATTCAAAAAAATAATAATACTGTGCCTTTACACATGAAAATTTGTTCTTAATTCTAACCAGAAATATTATGACAAGAAGGGGTATTTGCTAAAAAAACAAAAACAAAAAAAAATTCTTTCTATTTATAATATATGTGTTATGATCAATCATATACTGTTTTAAAATTTGAAAATATGTAAATCAAGCACAATGACATTATTTTTTTTTTTTTTTTTTTTTTTTTTTTTTGATCCACCATTATATTGATTTCGACAATGAACAATAAGTATTTACAATTTATACATGTACATCAATTTTATTTCATCTTAATGAGTGTCTTCGAGACGTAAACAACTACAGCTTAGAATTCAGTCAGTTTGACTTGCATGTCCAAACATTGGATAAGTAGATCTTGATCTTGGATTATCGATGTATCAAGCTTATCAGTTTAGGTTCAGCTGAAAATAAATTAATATTTAGAGACCGGTTTTAGGTCGAAAACTGCATGTATACTGGAAATGTTTTAGTTTGTCCATATAAATGTAAGAGCTGCATTAGAGCTCTGGTTCAGAAATTCATCAGTGGGTATTTTGTAGATATCTGGTATAAGGTGAGAATTATATCAATATTGATAAAATGGAATTTGTTTTGTTAAGCCCTAACAACTCTCCAATATTATATTCATGTCAGTAGAAAATGCAAACAAACAAAAAACAGTCAAGAGTGGAAGCTATAAACAAAATGTAATTAAATCAGTGAAAAAAGTCTGGCAACACTTTTTCGATCAGAAACCGCTATTTAGTCAAATTCCCAAAAATGGCCTAGAGCTAGGCTGACATATAAGTATGACAAAAAATTAAAAAGCGTGTTTGGTAAAAAAAAAATATTCACATTTTTGGACTCGGGACTTTTGTCTTATTTTGGGCGTTCTTTGGACTTGACCATTTGAGTCTATGGACTCCACAGGCTCAAAACTCGAAGCACTTTTTACTTGTACTTGAAATTTCGAAAAGAATAAAAATATACAAAAATCGACTCTTGACTTCATCTTAATTTTTGAGTGTACTCTGGACTCATGGGGTAGGGTGGTTATACCCTAATTAATCTGGTACAAAATATAACATCAGTTATTTTGTAGATATGCAAACCCATGTCAAGTGGTTCTGCGACTAAACAATGCTTCAGTACTTTGATTATACTTGATTCATATGAAATAAATGAAATACAAATATTCGAATTCTGTTTAATATCACAGAAATCAACGTAACTGACAAATTTCGAAAAATAATTGCTGATAAATATCTTACAATTTATCATGTCACAAAACGTTGTTCCAGCTCATAGAGATGATAGAGGTCATTCGGCAAAAGTCAATACTTAAACGATTGGGTTCATAATTAATAATGTTGCCCCATATCGAAGATTAGTATATATAACAAACATTGAAGCTTTGCAGAAATAAATACATGATCATCTTTTTTTTCAGTAGAAACTTCCTAGAATTGGAAGTAAATGTTGATTACGAAGGAAAACATAATACGTCAGATACTTACAATGACACAAAAATAGTTGTATTAAATAAACATTTTAAAACAATAATTGATGCAGTTCGAGGAGAGCTTAGACAAATTCCGAGCAAACCAGAACTTCCCGGATGGGCTATTGAAAAACTGAGTGTGAATGGACCAACACAAAGTTATTCTGGTAGCTCAGAAAAACTACCTGGACTTGTGCTTGCAGTTGTCGGGGACTCAAAAAGTTTTGTTCCAAAACCATGGAATACAACCGCATTTACATCAGGACTTAAACAGACGGTGGATGGAGCCAAACGTACGTAACATATGTTTTTAAAATAGGTCAGATATGAACCCTTGCCATACCCATAGGTAAAACCTATTTACAATAAAAAGGTCGCTGTAATAAGTATATGATGGGAAAACTTCAATATGAATATGCGCCAGGTCTTTATATTGTATAAACTCTTTTGTATTGTGTTTTTCTTCGAGTGGAAAGAAACTGCCCGTGTTCCGAAGTATAATTATTATTTATTTTTACTTCTCTCAAAATCAATCCCAAATGGTTATTCCATTTCTTCATTGAATGGGTTAATATTGATCAATGAGTATTTATCCTAACATATTTCATACTTGACGTAAAACAATGAAAATGTAACAACAAAAACAGTCACTGTTATATACAGAGTCGCCATTAGTAAATGATTATTGAAAGTATGTGCACATAAAATGACATTTACCCCATTTTCTTTGTTTTTCATATTTTTCTGTTCACTAGTTTCAGCAGAGTGAGAAAAAAAAACAAAATAGCTTTCCTAAAAAATGTAAACAAAATACACACATTTAATGTTTTGGGTACTTTATGTAAATGGAGTCGATAACTACATACATAAAATCTAAGTGGCATTCAATGATGCAGAAATTAATTAACGTTTGGAAGAATTGACAATAGACAAAGCAATCCTAAACTTGTCTAGCAATTGTCGGAAACGAAACGTTTTGATTCAAAACCACCACATTTTCATCGACATATTTAAAAGCGAAATGAGACCAAATGTATGCACACAGTAAAATACTCATATCTTATTTTTACATATACTCAATAAGAGATGAAGCTCACTAATTATTTTAGCCATATTTTAGCCAAATTTTTAAAATTTCAAATGTCGAGAGCAAGCAAGTCGATTTCTGTCGAAAAAAAATCTCCTTTAAAGTCACAAGAACGGTTTTATTGAAAATAGTGTAAGAAAAAAAAATTAAAGTAAAAGTAAGGCTCTTCTTAGAATATGCTTAATCGAAAGTGGTATTGTCTACGATTACAAAAACAGTATATTTTTTACCAAATCTTACATGTAGTAGCATGAAAGGTTCAAAATTCATAATTTTTAATCATTTGGATATTTTGGTAAAAAGGGAGTTTTTGAGAAAAAGAAATTGAGATCTCAAAAGTGTCTTTTCATAATTTTGTCTCTGTGATAAGAGAAACAATGTGTAAAAATTTCAACATGTTTCAAGAAGTATTTTGAGAGATATTCGCTTTTGAAATTTAAGGTACACATTAGTGGTGCGTTTCTTTTTCTTGTAAAGGATATCTTAAATAGTTGTTGTGCTATGGCCAAATTTATCATGAATCAACAAAATAAAAATAGTAAAAATACCGACAATTAAACAGATGAAACAACGATTTTTACAAAGTAAAAAAACAAAAAAATCATAAGAGGAAAACAAAATGAATGACATTCATCCTGTATCTCTTGTGTGTGTGTGTGTGTTTTTTTTTTTTTTGTTTTTTTTTTGTAACGTTAAAATTGCGGTTACCCTATTCTTACCTTTTTCATTTTGTTAATGATATTTTGCACTTTTTATTCATTACTAACTCAATCTTTATGCAAATCTTTTGCATCAGAATATACCGATATGGCCTGCAACCCCTGCAAAGGAAATATATATGAAGAGGATAACTTGTGTTTTTTTTAATCAACTTCAGATCGAACTACCGGGAGGATCACTGTTATTAAAAAACGAATATTGATAAAGTTTAAGTTTGTCAACAACTATCAGCTATTAAGCTTTACTATTTTGAATTCAATAACCTCAGCACTAGCTTGGTCTGATACCTCGGCATCTTGATTTTGCAATATTAAACTTGAAAGGAACAGTCAGTGGCTAAAAGTGTTGGCGCATAAGACTTTTTTACTATATATTTCATATAAAACCATATTAAAAAATATTGTGAGGTCAATTCTTATCCGATTTCAATGAAATTTTCACTGATAAACTCAGAATCTTTCGAAGTTGACTTGTTTATTTCAGTGTAGTTTTCTGAACTGTAGTTTCAAAGAATTCATGATTTAAACAGGAATAAAAATTTTGACGTCACTAGCGTAAATAAGGAATAATGACCCAAAAATTTACACTTCATGTTTAATTCGATGATTCTTTATAACTGCACGTCAGAAAATAATGTCCAAACAAGTTAACTCCGAAAGATTCTGAGTTTATCAGTGAAATTTTCATTGAATTCGGATAAAAATTGACTTCACAAATAGTATTTTTTTCAAACATGTGGATTTGCATGACATATATAGTGAAAAAATCTTATGGCCCAACACTTGTGGCCACTGACTTTAGTTTTATTTTTTTTTACATGTTCTCTCTTAGCGGTGCAGCTGCATCGGGAAGTTCTTCTTACACAATAGTATAAAACGATATGTTAATAACGAGAACCAGACATAAAAAGGTATTTTTATTTTACAGAATGTTGGATAATTTATCGAGGGGAACAAGATGGTATTAGCGAGCTCATATTCAATACTTTCAAAAATGAGTCGGAAAAAGATAAGGACAGCAAAGAAAAAAAAAAGGACAGCAAAGAAAAAGATAAGGACAACAGAGAAAAAAATGAGGACAACAGAGAAAAAAATGAGGACAACAGAGAAAAAAATAAGGACAACAGAGAAAAAAATGAGGACAGCAAAGAAAAAGATAAGGACAGCAAAGAAAAAAATAAGGACAACAGAGAAAAAAATGAGGACAACAGAGAAAAAAATGAGGACAACAGAAAAAAAAATGAGGACAACAGAGAAAAAAATGAGGCGAGAAAAGATGAAAAAACGACATTGATAGTTTTAAAGCCATTGAAAGATCAAAAACAGGTAAATATTTCAACACAACCTCAAAATCTCATCGTAAACTTTGATTTGCAAAATGATATCGTACATGTACGTAAATAGTTAAACATGTAGTATAATGTGAAATAAAAGCAAATAGTATATATGAAGTAACATAGATAAAAATACAACGCTTTTAAACTTGGGTGAAAAATAATGTACTCTTTGAAGGTATGCTTGGCTCTATAGAATTACACAATTCATGACAGCCTTATTAAAAAACATCAACTGGTTTCTAGTTGGCTATGTTAAAATCTTCATCCTATGTTGCAGGAAAAAGCCTATGACCAGAATAATGTTTGCCCGTTTCACTTAACAGCAAGTTTCAAAGCACACAAAGACAGCGAACTCCAAAAAATGCAAGAAGAATACAAGTGGTACAACAAGTACTTGGCTCAATTTTTATCACATTTGTCTAAACAGTTTACAACTTTACTCTCAACAAAGGCAAAGAAAGATGAAAACAAAGATTCAGGTAATATTTATATAAATTTCATAATCAGCAAAACAAAAGAACCTACATTTAGCTGTCAGTCTCATTCAATTTTAAAATTTCCGGGACGTAACATGTGAATAAAATGAAACGTCGTAACAATTGTTGTTTGGTGGGGAATCTCTTCGGAAATCATATCGAAATCTTTTTAATTTCATGAAATTGTAGAATGAAACCAGAGCATGGAAATGAAAGAAAAAACGTTCCGACAATAACTCAAATTGTTATTGTAAGGCTCAGTTTCATTGGTCAAAGTCATTAAAACTACGAAATTATTTCTCGATGAACGCTTCTTGCAGATTAGTACGCTTCGAGACAAAAAAGTGCAGTAAATGATGACGTCAAACTCAGATGCAACTTGTTTTAAGTGGAAAGAATTGGAATTATGAGAAATAAAAGTAATTTTAAGGTAGTATATGGATTTGTAAATACGGCTTTTCACTCACAAAATTTACATAAAGTCCTTCAGAAGTTTTTTTTTAGTTTGTGAATGAGTCGGCCGCGTTTACCAATTGATAAACTCCTTCAAAGTGATTTTTTATACCTGTAATAAAACACTAAAATTACATTAAACAGAACTGAATTTTATAAAGTAGCAAATGCTTGAATATTAAATTAAAAGAAATGTGAACATACATGCATTTTGGTTTTCATGGGCAGGAGCCGCCGAACATCGGTGTATCGACTATGAAAGTAGTTTTTAAATTGTAGAGGGTACAGACTTGTTGAAAATGAGGGTACCAGTTTTGTTAGTTGTAGCGGAAGGTGATATAGCCACAATACATCAAGTAAAATCAGCAGTGAAAAACAATGTACCTGTACTTTTAATAAAAGGTTCCGGAAAAGCAGCGAATTTTATTGCGGAATATCTGGAAACAAGGTATATGTGTATGTTATTAATAAAGTAGCACAACAGTCTTTTGGAGGAAAATGTCAGTCCAAAGGTCAGTGCCTGACTTGAATCCCCTTAACTTTATTATTAGTAAAGATACAATAACAAATGAGGTATCAAATGAAAGGAAACTGATTTACTGCTAATGCTAATTAAGGTCTTTCCCACTACAGTGGAAAGACCTTATTGTATTTCTTATGATTATTAAGGTCTTTCACCACATGTGAAAGACCTTACTGTATTTCTTCTGATTATTATTATTATTCTTTTTTTTTTTCCGCGGCCAAAAGAGTAAAAGTGTCGCGACATATCAATTCGATACTTGGTCATGTTATTCGGCTTAGTGAGGGGTCGAAGCCACTGACCCTGTGAAACCGATCTATTTTTAGTAACGGAGTTATCTCCCCGAAGACTGAAAACCTTGTTATCATGTTTGCTCCGCAACCGTAACGGAAATCAAAATTCTGATGTGGGGAAAATGTTGGATTCATCCTCAGGATGTTTCGTTATGCGAAAAAAAAATTTTGGGTCGCGACCCCGGTTACGCGTTTTTGACCCCTAAATATGCAAATTTCTTAAAGTTATCCGATTTTGATAAAATTTGGTTTCCAGGTAGCCTTAATGGTCCTGATTACAAATCTGTGGTCAAAAAAAATTTTCGTCCGCCATTTTCAAAATG
>MJUU01032083.1:8132-36869 GCA_002080025.1 Modiolus philippinarum | reverse complement strand
GTAAACATATATGTTTAAAGTGATCAGTATGAAAAGACCTTCAATTTGAGTACCAAGTTGAAGGTCATCGGTGACCTTTGACCTTGACCTTTGAACTCGTTATCAGATGAACTCGGAAACCGTAATAGATGGCTGAAAAAGTATATCAGCAAAAATGTTCATCATGTCAAGGGCTACATTTGTCCCATTTAAACCGAAGCTCTCCGATGACTCCCTCAAGAGTTATTGCCCTTGACATGTTTCAGAAATATGTTTTTTGCGTATAACTGTTAAACCTTTACAGATAGTATGGTCATGTAACATATCAAATTAATCAGTAAGAAGAGACCTTCAAGGTGATCCCAAGGTCAAAGGTCATCAAGGTCATCGGTCAAGGTCATATCCAAATTTTACGTTTTTTTATCGTTAAATCTTAATAATGATTAGAAATGGCTACTCTAATATATTGGAGACAATGTGCGTCTCATCAAGATGATTTTAAACATGTGACATGACAAAACATAACATTAAACACAACATTGACCGGGAAAGACCTTGCAATTGTTCTCTGAACAATTGTCCTTTTAATTTTAATAGTATTCCTTTGAAGTACCAATGCCAAAATTTCTATATTTGTCAAAATATTTGGTTTAAAGGGTTAATTTTTTAAAATGTAAATAATAATAACAACTTAACAGGTAGCTGAATTCTGTTTACTTTATCAGAAAGAACCTTTTAATTGCTGCAAAACCATGTCTCAGATTTTTGAAACCAGGCTTAGTTAAAAATTCAGACAGAATGACAAAGACAAAACAAATTAAACAAAAATAAACAAGAACGCTACGTAACTAAAGCACTAGCAGTGTCAACCCCTACAAAAACCGAGGTATATTATTTAGGTGCTCCGGAAGGGTAAGCATTTCCTGCTCCACGCGTGGCACCCGTCATACTGCCTGTGTGAAAAATTCGGTTTTGTCACAGTCGGTGTTAGTCAGTCCGGTTATTAACTCTGGATCTACCCAACTTGTGAAATAAAAACATTGTAACGGTCTGTCAAACCGTGGTGACGACTGTAAAACTTCTGTAGTGACAATTGCAACAGTAACTGAACATACCCTTGATGCACAAGTTTCTTAGACAGTAATTTCGCTCTGTTGACGAAATCGCTGTACAAACTACAGGTACGGCAATAGCGAATGAGATGTGAAATGTACACGCCATATGCCATTAAAAGGAATATTATTGAAATGAGCATTAAGAGTCAATTTTATTCCTTTGGGGTTATTTGATACCTTATTTGTTATTATATCTTTACTAATAACAAAGTTATAGGCATTCTAAGTCAGGTTCCGACAAATTCCTTCCAAAGACTGTTGTGCTATCTTAAGGCAAACATAAAACATGAATTAAAGAAATTGATGCATTTAATACTTTATTTAACCTGATTTTTATTTTATTTAGTGAAATAAACATTCATTCTACCTTTTAAGGTATTTCATAAAGCCGTTCTTGTAACACTTGTGTACAAAAATTTTAAGTCAGAGTGGTCGATAGCATGTTTTCAGTGTTTATGTTTTACTGACGGTTTTTATAAAGCATACATTTATACACAACAAGATTTGAAATAGTAAATCTGACATAAACCAAAGAGAACGGCAATAGAATACCGAAGGAACGAAGAACAAGATTACATAAATCAAAGTCGAGAGACAAGGCAAAAGCGAGAACACCAGAAGACGAAAGACCAAAACGCTACACAAACACAAAATAAAAACACTACAAATACAACAATAAAACCTAAATGACTAACAGTGTGGACTCTCGAAAAGATTGGCATCAGGTGCTCTTGAAGGGTAATGTCCTGCTCTGTACACAGCACCCGTCACACAAAGATATACATGTAACAGATTTACAATATTTTTCTTTCAGTGAAAAAGGGAAAATGCTGAGAGCAAAAGCCCCACTTTTGCTAGGAATTTATTTTCGCGGAGGAGAGATTACAAAATTCGAAAAGACAATGGAAACAATTGATGAATATCATTACTTGGTAAAACTTAATGTTTTGTTATTACACGCAGGTACCATTTTTCAATATCATGACTGGTATTATTTATAATATTTATTCATTTTAAAGGGGCGACTAGAGCGTTTATAATGTCGCACTCATAGGCACTTCTCATCGGATGTATTTTTTTTATTTTGTTAAATTTTCCTCAGATAATCATGTTTGAATCTGTCCGAAAAATGTTATTTTCAAAGTTATTATCACATATTTAGCAGGATACACACGTTTGAACATTAATTTGCCAAGAGGTATCAGTCCCTGATCGAAAATCGATTATCGATAACACCGTCGTCAATGGTAACGTCAACGTTAAATAGATGATTTAGAAGCTAAATCTTGCGTTGCTATTTATTGTACATTTTATACATTATAAGCAAAAAGAACTATTATGTGACAAGATAACTTTACTATCCATTAAAAATAAAGATAACATATCATTTATTGTCAATGTTTGGTTAAATGTATCACCAGAAATATTTCACGTACTTCAGACTTTTGAGATTTTATCGAAAAGTTATGGTTACATACGACCCCTTTTTATGATAATTTCGCAATATACTTCTATTCTTACATCTTCAATCCCTGTTGCTTTATATTTCGCTTTTAATTTGTTCTTGTGTTTTGTTTTTATTATTTTACTTTTTTTTTATCTCCTGTTTTTGGGGTTTTTTTTTGTTTTTTTTTTTTTTTTTTTTTGTTTGTTTGTCTTCTGTTGGTCTTGTTTTGTTTTTCCTATTTTTTAGTGTTTCTTCAGTTGATTACTATATACTGTGTTTTAAAGTCTCAAAATCAAATGCAAAAAGGCTTGATTCACACACCTTTCCACAAGATCACCTGCCTTTTATCACTGGAAAAAACGAAAATAAACACTTATGGTCTTCCAAACGTTTAGATTTTATCTGCACTGATGAGACATTTGTTGTCGAAATGCGCATATGTAGAATATAAATTCACAGTAACTTCGGTATTTAGTTATTTGATGACTTAGAATGTCAATGTATGATTTTATTTGGAAAAAGGTACCTCAAGTAATTTGTAAAAATTTGTTCAAATATGTGAAAATTTTAGTTTTTTAGTTCATGTGGCTATAGCCAGGCTGGGCGTTTGCCATAAACTTGTAATTGAAAGTTTGTTTTTTTTTTTCTGAAACCACAAGGCCAATAGGAACTAAACTACGAAACAATTATCCTATGGTGATCTTTCAAAATGTGCCAGGAAAGTTTTCACGCCTTCCAAGGTGGCCGCTATCAGGAACATAGTTTTATATTTAACCCAATGGGAAAGCACACTCAAAAAGTCCTGCCCTGAAACTATTAGGTCAATAAGAACAAAACTTTGAAACAATAGTACTTGGTTTGTCCTTTGTTAAAATAATATCCTCATCTAATTTGGCCCCATAAGAACTCAGATTAACATTTAACACGGTGAAAAGTTTGAAACGTTGAAGCAAATTTTGACCAAAAATGGTCATAATAATACTTGATGTGTCCTCTTTAAAATATTGTACGACAGATTGCTTTCCTATACATGAAGGCCGTCAGTCGTAACATGGTTTAATTAAAAAGATTATGGGGAAGTATTCAAATACCACCTCCCTTCAAGCCATAGTGCCGATTCAAGACATATTTTGTTCGTTGATGGTAACGTGAAAAAAGTATGACCGGAAAGTCCCATCACTATCCATGATAGTCTTCAGCGTCTTCATTGGATCCTCTAGCAAAACTATGTAAAAATCTTTAGCCATAAAATTGACCAACCAAACTTACACAATGTGGTCTTCATATTGTTCCAATTTGATCTATACACCATCCCATCCAAAAAACCCGTTATGTGGAACATAATTATATATTTGGTGCTATGCGAAATATAAAAATACCTTCTCCATCCAAACCACGAGGTCTATAAGAACGAAACATAACCAAAATACTCCTTTGATAGTCCCTTTTAATGATGTGTCAGGCAAGTGTCTACCGTATCCAAGATGACCAATAGTAATCCTGGATTGGCGTAGGTTTTTTTCTTTCTTAGGTAACAGTTTTTGATGTTGATAACACTGATACCAAAATGGAAGATTTTGTGAGTGAAGCAATTATCAAAGGATGGTCACTTCGGGAGCTTACTGAAACAGGTACAGATATAAAGATAATGATTATTTTTTCAATATATAAAAAACACTGATTCAAATTTCAGAGATAATTATGAGTCTAAAAGCTTAGATTAAGTTTAAAACTCAATTTTTGATATTCTCAGAAGTTAGTTTAATATGCACGCGATCTTTCACATGAGAGGTGTTTATTGAATTTCCGTGAAAGGTTTCCCATTATTTAATGTATTTTCTAGAATTACACAAATTTTTAGAGAATAATATTCACACTCAGCTTGGTGATATAACATACTTTACCAGTCTTGGTAGTATAAGTTCAATTTTAACATGTTTACTCAAGCTCACATTTGAAAATCTCATTTATACCATTTACCTAATACCATTCCATTCAAATGATTGTAAATAACCTTTCTTTGGCTGCGAGTGATTGAATACGTGTACATTATCTAAAGTTACATGTATAAGAAAACTGGATTTATAGAAAAGATATAGTTTGCTATGCATTTCCCAAGACAATTCTCAAAGAATGTAAAGTTTAAACAAATGACTGGCTGTCACTTAAGGATATATTTTCCAGTGGGGTCAAAATTTTCCTGCATCACGTTTTTCCCGCAACCTATATTTTCTAAATGGGAAGACCCTGAAAAGATCATTTGTGTAAAGAAAACCACATGTCCGTTCACATTTTTTGCGCTTTCATCATTTGAAAACCCCATGTCGGGTGTTTTTGCAAATTTCATCGCTTTTGGCCTATTTTGAGTCCATTTTGTAAAGATATCGATTTCTACAATTAAGTTTCAAAGTGTCCAGATTCTTAGATCTTGTTAATGTGAAGAAATATCACAAAAAGCATATGTCCATGATGATATAAGAAAGTTTAGTAAGAAAATGTTTTGTTTATGGTCAAATTCTTATATAAAAACGTAAAAATTGTAAAAATCAAGAATTTTGGAAATTTTCGTTCAACAAAAAATTCGAAACTCACCATTTTTCTTTCAGTTAGTTGAAATTAGAAAAGACAAAATATGAGCAAGATGAATTTTTTTTGTGAATTTTATTACAACTACCCCAAAATAGGCTTATTTCTGACAGAGATCAATGGTCAATTTAGGTAAAAAATTCATTTGTTTCTTTCCTCGAAAACGATTAAACGTAGGTACATATTTTTTGGAACTATATAGGATAGCCATTATATAATGAAAATAAATAAAAAAGCGTCTCACTCAACAGAAAATTTTAAGAATTATTCATAAACAAGATTCCAACAGAACTGAAACCTTAGGACAATACGTCGGAAAATAATTGTAGTTTCTAATCAGTTATACCACATCTAAATCCCTCTTCATAAATCTTTCCTTTCATATTTTCAAATTTCTAAATATGATCCCTGACTTCGTTAGTTTTTCAGTGCTTTACGGATGAGACATAATTTTCTCTAAAGTTTGTACACTGTTTATTATATAAAGGAAAATTAAATGTTTTACAATTTGATAATATGCGCCAAGTAAAAGTCAAAATGAAACTATAGCAATAACGACATTGAAATTACTTCTTGTCTGTGAATAACTTACTGTTTATTTGTTTTTGGGTCTAATTCGAGGTTGTTTTAGGTAATTGTATTAGTGTTATTGTTGTAGATCGGAAGGGTAGAAATCAAGACGATGTGGAAAAGGAAATTCCATTTGACCCAAATAAAAACGACCTTTACCAAGGTAAGTCTATTCCAACTGATCGGACATTTCATATTTTGAATGCAAATAGGACAGAAATGATAAAGAAACAATGTGATGTTTGTTGAATATTGCCTTAATGGTTAAACATCAAACTAGTGATTTTTATTTATTTAGGGTATCTGGAGGCAACATCGGAATTTCGAACTTTTACAAATCCACAGATGCACACTTCTAATTGAACTATGCATTTTGTCATCCTTTGTCCTGCATAGGCGTTTCACTTAAAACTAAGTTGTCGCGACTTGTGTGTCTATGTAGTGATGACAATGATTTTAAGCAGCAATGTAGCCTCATGTCATCTTTCTTCCTTAAACGTGTCTATCCAAAAACCGTTATTGACCGGGCTTTAGACTCTGTTTCCTGCAAAGACAGAAAACGGACTATTGTATTCCAACCAAAGAGAAAACGTGACAGGGTCCCCTTGGTTCTAAATTTCCACCCTCATAACGTCGCCATCAGAAACATTCTGCTAAATGAATTTAAACAAATAGTCGAGAAGGATCCCCTGATGACTGAAGTGTTTCCTTCCCCTCACCTCACAGCAAACAGAAGGGGCAAAACTATCCGTGAACATTTAAGTCCTCTCAAACCAAGAAGGGTTATTGTTGACTATTGGGGAACGAGAGAATGCAAAAGAGCTAGATGTGTTACCTGTCCTTTTGTATTAGAAACAGGCGAAGTTGTTTGTCGTAGCAGTGTGTTTACAATATATAGTGGTTTTACCTGTAATACAGAAAATGCAGTGTACGCAATTAACTCTAAGCTGTGTAGGGGAGACTAGCCGTCTTCCTGGACACAGCTAAAAGGATCCACAGGTCACTGTTCTAACATAAATCAGAAGGAGGGTTGTGATCATCGACATGTGCTTGAACAGCGTATCATCTATTGCCTCGGTACAGTGCGTCCAAGAGGAATAAATACAGAATGCCGTAGATTAGAAATTGTTTTATGTCTACCATTCATTCGTTGTTTGTTGTTGGCCATTGAATAATATTGGTTGTAAATTTTGCATACACACTGAACGTTAAAATATTTTCTATTCTTTAGTGTTTTTCATTTTCAAATAACAAGGCTTCCATTTTTAGTCTAAAGACGACATATTGACACGTGTCTTGTTCAAATGTGATTTATCTGTTTTTGAATTTTAATTTTATTTCATATTTCATTTCGTTGTTCTCCATGTACGACAGCTACATAAATATCCTTGCTTTGTCAAATTTTATTGAGTCTGGTCATATTGCAGATTTTAATCCTTTTTAAGTTTGAAATCGTTGCTTATTATATGAAAACATCCATAATGGACGATTTTAAAAGGAATAATAGATTGCATATTACAATTACTCGTATTTGATGTACAAACCTTTTCACTAATTTTTTGTCGATTTTGGAATTGCAAACGATCCTTCGAAATGGCTTGAAAGAATACAGAGCATTTCTAAATTATTTTCCAAGTGTCTACTCAATAGAGGTCATTAAACTAAAAGAAGTTTTGATATCTGACAAAAAACTAGGACTTTATAGAATGACGCTACAGAATGTGTCCTTATGTAGTTTATTAGGTAGTAGGACAACAACAGCAGTAAAACTGATACATTTATTTTGTTATTTGTCTTTGTTTTGTTTTTTTTGTCCTTATGTTAATGTTTTGTTTTTTTTTGTCCTTATGTTAACCATCGTTTAGGAATCCACTATCCTTGCAACTGTGTATTCAATACGTTCGGTTTTGTGTAAACCAGAATACGTCAGATTTTTGTAATTTGACGGCATAGAAAATAAACAGCAATGTCTTATTTCTCTTATACTGCTGTCAGTATGAAAGTTTTTGAAATAAATTGTTCGTGACAGTGGCACAGTTTTACATTAACCGGCAGTGGATGAGTTGATAGATACAAATGCACAGCCTTTGGTGAAAGGAATGTAACTGAAGTCTTGCATGCACTATTTCTTAATTTATCCCTCTAGTCAATAAAATAAAACTACTTAAAGCTCTGCGTGTATAATAAGAAGATATCGAAATTCTTTATTAAAAAGTAATATAATGGTATAACCTAAATGTAAATGATATGTCAGATTGTTATTGACATTATGTTACCAATGTGTTGCTGATCATATCAAAATATCATACATCTATTTACTTGCTTTGAGGACAATAGCAAGTTTATGGTTTCCCGAGACAAACGTTTTCCCGACGCGTAAGGGAGGGAAATAGTTGGTGTCGAGGAAAACCATTAACGTGCTTTTTGTTCGAATAGCCAGTTAATAAGTGTTTTATTGTGCAGAAATCGAACATCAAAGGTATCAATTTGACGTCATCGGTAAAAAGTTCATTTCTTATTTATTGACCAGTAAACAGTTCATGACCGGTAAATAGTCATTGAAGCGATTGGCCGGTAAATAGTCTGTGAGAAATAACAAAATACCGAAGTTATTGTTAATTTATTTTCTGCATATGGGCATTTCGCATTTTGAGAAGTGTGACAAAATAGTAAATTTATCCACTAAACAATATAGAAAATGCATACTGAGATATAATAATAAAGTTTATCTTTTAATGTTTAATTTGTTTCATGATTACTGAACTGCCTCCTCATGTATTCATTTATAATTTCAGTATATAGTAGGAGTAAAAGCTATGAATTTGTACTACATCATGATTTTATTTTCCTTAAAGCTTCTAAACGTTTCCATTGATTAGTGAATTTACTTTGTTTAAAAGCTGATTACTCATGCACACACCAAAACACACTTACACATGTGACTTATTTATTTATTTGCTTTTTTTATGTTATTTCGTATTATTATAATGTAATTGTAAGTATATTTGCATGTCTAATTATGGTTATTAATTGTAATTTGGAGAGGACCTCGTGAGCAAGTGCCTGCTCGTGTCTTATCCTATTTGTATTTTTATGCAAATAAAATAAGTTTAAACCAGTAAAAGCTCCGATGTTGGATCTCAAGATGCCCAGAAACAAGATTTACAGACAATTACTGGCAATGATGTTGAAGAAAAAGGTCTGTTAAATCATTCATATATTTTAATTTTCAGAAACAAATATGTCTACAACTGCATATTATCAGTTTGGACCATCCTTAGAAGCATCATTGTTCAGAATGGTTTCTTACAGTATTTGTAACTTATTTCTTACCTATACAGTCAAAAAAAGCAATCGTAATACAACCCAAATTTCGTGTACCTATTAATCATTATACACCAGTAGCTTTATGATATCATTGAACGACGGTATATTGCCCTTTCTGTGTGCAATCTATTAAAAAATTCAGATAATTTTAGTTTCAATTCTCACATAATTATATCTTATTAGCACTTTTATTCCTCTAATCAATACACAAATAGTTGAAATCACGACCCAGTTGGGCAAACATTTGCAACTGGTAGTAAGGTTGGCAAAACGTTAATGTTGGCAAGACAACATTGGACCATCACAAATTCAAATCTTTTCATACATCCAATCATCCAGTGCACAGAATACACTAACTTTTCACAATGACGAGACATGGTCTGGCTGGTTTAAAATAATTCCAATAAATTACATATCGAGAGTTCCGAAATTATGAAATGAATTTGAATTTGAAGTCCGGAATATCAAAAATATATGAAATTATCGTTCCGAAAGTCATTCAATGAACTAAACATGGATCATTTTAAGTTTTCCACAATGTTACGGCCTAGGGAACGCCTTCTTGAGGCCTGATGTTTACAGTTGAAGACTGACAACTAAAAACAACTCAAATTCCATATTCATATTTATCCAGACAAAGATGATGTCATATAATACGAGAAAAGGGATATAACTCACACTCTCCATTTTCAGTTAGCAAATGATAGTTTTTTTCAGCGAAAAATGTTAAAATTTGCCGCAGTCGGTTCCGATATTGTTAAAAAAGTGATTTAAACAAGCTATATAAAAAAACTAATGCATGTAAAGCTATATATGGAAGATCTTCATAATTTATGCCTTAATTGATGATCATTTCACACTCTTTTTCTCCTGTGCACATAAAAATGCGTAGGGGGTGTTAGACAAGGTACAAAAAATATAAGTATTTCGGCACCCCGATGCATGTTTCCTGCGAGTCCTGGTAAAATTTCATAAGTACTATGCTACTAGACCAAAAATACCAACAGCAACAGGGGTCTCTTCCATGAAGTTTTTATAGTAATTTTTGTTCGAAGTCGTGCTGGAATTTGACCGAAACTGTATACTGCTACCTTTAACATGTACAAATATGATTGATTTTGATTTTTTCTTTCTCGGACACATAGTATGGTTCCAATCTAGCAACAATTTATCATAATTAAATTTCTATTCACCATCTTCTTCAAATAAAACAACTTTTGCTATCGGTCTTGTATTACGTACTTGTAATAACAGAATTAGAAAAAGGGATGGTGATTTCAAATTTTTTTTAATATATAATATGTTGAAATACAGCCAATTGTTAATAAATTTGAAACTAAATGGCAGTATTTAAGTTTACTTTGCAAATCAAGACCAAGCTCAGGATATATATATATAAACTCGGAATTCATCATCTCAAACAACTTTGCGGCCTTCTTTACGGCAATATTTTCATCCTTTTATCATCTTTGTTTCATAATTCTGTAAACTATTGCTCTTTATATTGCATCAAAATAGTAGAGTAAGGATATGCGAAACTTTTTCATACGTCAAAAACTAGTCTTAAGCATGTAATGACTGTATTATACAAATTATATTGATTTTAATATCAGTAGTATAAGGGAGGTAATAGAGCTATGCAAGTAAGGAGCCTTACAAATAACTAAATACAGAAGTTACCGTGTATTCTGCATATGCGCATTTCGACAACTTATGTCACTTCAGTGCAGATAAAATCTACACGTTTGGAAGACCATTAAATCAAATATGCAAAAAACTGAAAGAGAACAAATACCCAATATGATTTAAATGAATAGCCAAAAGCGGCTAAGGACAGAGTTTTGCATGCGGGAGACATACCTTAGTTTTAAACGAAATTTACAAAAATCTAAATATTGCAAGGTTCGAAATAAAATCGGCTTTCGGATCAGTACCGAAATACTGACTACTTGGCTGGTGAATACTCCCGGGGACTAACAGTCCATCAGCATTTGTTACCACTCGGTCGATGCCTCCATCGACCCAGTGGTAACAAGTAACTAAATACCGAAGTTACTGTGAATTTATTTTCTGCATATGCGCATTTCGACAATGTATGTCTCTTCAATGCAGATAAAATCTAAAACGTTTGGAAGACCATAAAATCAAATATGCTAAAAAACTTGAGAACAAATACCCAATATGATCTAAATGAGAAGCCAAAATCAGCAAAGGACAGAGCTTTGCGTGATGGAGATACTCCTTAGTTTTCAACAAAATTTTTAAAAAATCTACATATTGCAAGGTTCCAAATAAAATCGGCTTTCGGATCAGTACCGAAGTACTGACTACTGGTATGTTCATAAAAGTCACGTGACAAAGCCAATGCTGTCTCAATCTTTTGGCATGTCTATATACACTTCAAATACAGTCGACAAGTTTCAACCGTGACACTCTGGTGGTTATTTTACTGATTAAATATAGACCTGAAAAAGACGGCAAAGAATATATCATTTCGGGCCTAAGGGAGGCTTATCTATGCTGAACTAGAACAAAAATGAGCTATATATAGTGCTATAAATGTACTAATGCATATCATTCACTTAAAAAAAAACAACTAGAAATTTCTACTGAGGGTTTATTAACTATTAAAAGAAAACACAAACTTCATCGATAAAATCTTCAAAATCAATGAAAAGGGTATCTTTTATGTCAACCCCTCTTTCTAAACTTGAAGGTTTACGCTCAACAAACATTAGCAATATTACGATAGTGGATCAATTTTAACCTAAAAATATATATATAAAAAGTTATTTAAGACATATTTGGGCATCTACACATTGTTTCTAAAATTTTTCCATTCTTAAAGTTTTCAGCGAAAATGATTACATTTGCCGTATTCAGTTCCAAATTTTTTTAAAACGTGATTCAAACAAATTATATAAAAAACTAATGCATTTAAAGCTTTTTACATGAAAGGTCTTCATATTTCAGACCTTAAAAGATGATCATTTCACACTCTTTTTCTCCTGTGCACATTATAAAACAGTGGCGGGAGTAAAAAAGGTACAGAAATTTTTGTATTTTACAGCATTTCGACATCTTGATGCATGTTTCCTGCGAATGATAGCCAGTAGTCCTGGCAAAATTTCAAAAGTACTATGCTCCTAGACCAAAAAATACCTACAACAACAGGGGTCCCTTCCATGTTGTTGTTATAGTATTTTGTTCGAAGTCGGGCTGGTATGTTTAAATCTTTTCTCAAACGGCACAATTATTAACCGCTACATTTGACCTTCCTAAAAGCCTCTAAACACACTTATTTTACATGAAAATGTATAGATAGTAAGACACTTTCAATATGTATTAAGAATGTTTAGTAAATTTATTTATCCTCTCACAACAACAAATCAAACTCCCTTCATTTTGATTATTCTATAATTTTGGGGTGAGGAATTAAGAGAGTATTATCGAAATGGTATACTGCTACCTCACCACAAAAACTACACAACCATACAATACATTCATATAACACATGCACGACAGCTATATAAATATCCTTACTCTGTCGAATTTCTATTTAGGTGGGTCATTCTGCAGATTTTATTTTTTGATTTTGAGATCGTTGCTAATTGTGTTAAAACACCGATAATGGGCGATTTTAAAAGGAATACTAGATTGCATATTACTCGTATTTGATGTACAAGTTTTATCACTATATTTTTGTCGATTTTGAAATTGAAAACGATCCATCGAAATGGCGTGAATTAATACAGAGCATTTCTTGAATTATTTTGCAAGTGTCTATTCAATAGAGGTCATTGAGATGAAGGTAACAATGTTTGTGCTGTTTTCTTGGATGTATCTAAAGCTTTTGATAAATTATGGCATGATGGTTTACTTTTTAAATTAAAACAATTGGGAATTTGTGGTAACTAGATTAATTTTATTGAAAATTTTGTTGAAACGATCTCAGAAAGTTGTGATAAATGGCGAATCTTCAAATGTAAAATTTACTAATGCTGGTGTTCCTCAGGGCTCAATGTTAGGTCCTTTATTATTTATAGTGTATGTTAACGATATAAATCATGATATTGAAAGTCAAATGAAACTTTTTGCTGATGACACAACCCTGATAAAAGTTATTGATAATAAATGTGTTAAATAATTATCTTACAAGATTAAGCAAATGGGCTGCCCAGTGGAGAGTTACTTTTAACACAAATAAAACTGATTATATGATTTTCAGTAAAACAACCAAAAAAGTTAAAATTGATGATCTTATTTTAGATGGAGTTATATTAAAGCGGGTACCTGAACACAAACATCTGGGTATAATTTTATAAGAGAATTTATTATGGGAGAAACATGTAACTTCCATTTGCAAAAATCAAATAAAAGATTGGACATTATGTTAAGAATGAAAAGATTGTTGCCAAGAACATGTTAAGAAAAACTTTATAAATCTATGATTCTTCCTATTTTAGACTACTGTGACATACTTTATGATAACTGTACTGTAAATGAAAGTGATTTACTCGAAAAAGTTCAAAGGAGAGCAGGAATCATGTCGACAGGTGCCTTTCGTATAACAAGACACAAAGATTTGTTGAATGAACTAGATCTATACCCATTATATTTTCGACGTAAAATGCATAAAGTCGTCTTTCTCTTCAAAATTATAAATAATGATTGTCCAAAATATTTAGGTCCACGTGTTGGAAGAAATGCCACGCTTCCTGCACGTTAAAGAACCTCTGTAGCAAGCTCTTTTTTGAGTGGTCCGTAGGTGATCGGCTACAAGGCTAAATTCCCCACACCTTTCGATTTCACCCAACTTTTCCAGTGGCACTCAGAATTTCTCGTCCCATGACCCTTTCCATACCCTAGAGTGATTATTTATTAACAAACTTGTTCTCGTCTTGATATAGCTGAAATATTGCTCAGTAGACGTTAAACAATATGCAATCAATCAATCCAAAATATTTATCTGATTGTTGTCCTTTAGTTAATCATAACACAGAGCATTATAATCTACATCACATGGATAATATTTCACACGCACGTACATCTACAACCCATTTGCTTAATAAATTCTCATCATCTTATTTTCCTTCCTCAGTCAGGGAATGGAATAAGATTCTTAATGATCTTAGATCAACAGTCTCCATTAATGTTTTTAAGAAAGGATTAAAAAATAGTTCTGCTAAAGGAATCATATTTGGGTTTTGGTTTAGGAAAAATTAATCATACCCGTATTCGACTTGGGTTAAGTGGATTAATGATCATTTATATAACTATAACTTAATTCCCTCTCGACTCTGTAATAGATGTAATGCTAGAAAACCAGAAACTAGTGAACACTTTTTTATGTATTGTGATATATATGAAAATATAAAATATGAACCTATTAACTTTTAAAAACATGCTTGGTCAATACTTGGTAAAAATATTTCAATTTGGAAGTGATGACTTCTCAATGAACGACAACATGCTCTTACTAGAATATATTTGTGATTTTATTGAAAAGAGTAAACGTTTTACATAAATCAATTAAACATGAATTGTAAATATTGTACTGAAAGTGTGAGTGTGTTAGTGATAGGTTGTATTGTATTTTGTCTTGTATTATATTGTCTTGTCTTTTTATGTCGAGGAGAGCAACTTTGTAGCCTTCGAGCTGTTTGTAATCCTCTTTAAATAGATAAAGCATTAAATTAAGCATTAAATTGTGTATAAACTAAAAGAAGTTTTGACATAAAAAACTGGGATGTTATAGAATGACGCAACAGACTGCGATCACATGTCCTTATGTAGTTTGTTAGATGATAGGGCAATAACAGAAGCAAAACTAGTACATGTATTTTGTTATTTGTATTTGCTTTTTTTGTCCTGAGTTTAAGGAATCCACCATCCTTGCAAATGTGTATTCAATAGTTCGGGTTTGTATAAACCAGAATTCGCCAGATTTGTAGTTTGACGACATAAAAAATAAGCAGCAATATCCTATATGAAAGTTTTTGAATCAAATTCTTCGTGACAGTGGCACAGTTGATAGATAAAAATGCACAGCCTTTGGTGAAAGGAATGTAACTGAAGACTTACACGCACTCTTTCTTAATTTATCCCTCATCCAATAATATAACACTACTTAAAACTCTTCATGTATGAGAAGAAGAAATCGAAATTCTTTATGAAAAATGTAATAAAATGGTATAACCTAAATGTAAATGATATGTCAGATTGTTACCAATGTGTTGCTGATCATATCAAAATATCATACATCTATTTACTTGCTTTGAGGACAATATCAAGTTTATGGTTTCCCGAGACAAACTTTTTCCTGACGCGAAATAGTTGGTGTCGAAGAAAACCATAAACGTGCTTTTGTGTGAAAAGACAGTAAACAAGTGTTTAATTGTACAGAAATCGAACGTCAAAGGTATTAATGTGACGTCATGGGTAAATAGGTAATTTCCTATTTATTGACCAGAAAATAGTTCATCACTGGTAAATAGTCATTGAAAATATTGCACGGTGAATAGCCTGTGAGAAGTATGACGAAATAGTATATTTATCCACTAAACAATTCATATTATAGCAAAAACATACTGATATTATAATGATAAAGTTTACTTTTTACCGTTTGACTTGTTACATAATTATTTAACTGCCTCTTAATGCAATCGGTTATATCTTCAGAGAATACTAGCAGTGAACTTTCCGATGATTCCCAGAAACAAGTTTTACAGACAATTACTAGCAATGTTGTCAAAGAAGAAGGTTTGTTAAATTATTTATATATTTTAATTTTTTAAGAAACAAATATTAATATAAGAAAGATAACAGGAAACACCTACAATGGCCGTAAACCACAATCACATGCCACAATCCACAAGGGAACCTCACGAGAAAAACAATAAAATGACAAAAGACAAACATGGACAACGATAGGAACTCGGGATAGCCGGACTTGGTACCGGCACTAGCAAGAGCTAGCGGTAGGGTTAAACCGGTTTATGGGTACCCAAACCTGTATGAGAAGAGGAAATCGAAATTCTTTATGAAAAATGTAACAATTCTGTATATCTCTCTTCCTGTGACACCGAGCTATGTCTACAACTGCATATTATCAGTTTGGACCAGCCTAGCATCATTGTTCATAATCTTTTCTTGCGTTATTTGTTATTTATTTCTTATTTATAAAGTCACAAAAGGCGATTGTAAACAAAGTCAACCAAAATTTCGTGTACATTAATATCATTATATACCAGTAGCTTTATGATATCAGTGAACGACAGTATATTGCCCCTTCTGCATGTAATGCATTCAAAAATTCAGGTAATTTTAGTTTCAATTCTTACATAAATCTATCTTATTAGCACTTTTATTACACTGAATAATGGTTGAAATCACGATCTTGTGAACTGCTATGGGATATCTGATTTCCAGATGACAACTGATCTTTGTCTTTAAAAGCTGAGGGTTGTTGTTTCAACTACCTGATTCGATATGTTCAAAACGTCGGATATGATTACTCTGCACCTGAGTACACCCATGTTTTTTATTTTTTATTGGGCCCGTATAGTTCATCTTTGAATGTGTGTGTTCTCAATTTTCTTTTCTGTGTCGCACTCGTGTTATATCTTTGTTTGTGATATAGAAAATATATCCCCGATTCTGTTTGCTTAAAGCATTTTATTACATATAGTCAAATGATTAGTGACTTAATATTAGAAACTCATTATGAAATGTTTTTTATTCCACGAATGATGTCATCATGGAAAATTTAAAATGTAGACAAATTGCCAAACTTCTCGTCTAAAAAATGAGATAAATTATGACTTTTTACGATAAACTAGTATTTTGTTTCTTACTTTCTCCAGAAATCAATTAAATCAAGAGAAAGTACAATAGAGTCTGTATATCTCTCTTCCTGTGACACCGATATTTCACTATAAACTTGAAACCCGAAAACAGTTCCCGCAAAAACATGGCGTTCTAATATTTGTTTGAAACGTTATATGACTTTGGGCAGAATGTTACTATCTTGTACAATTGATAAACCCGAAGGTTTCAAATTTGAATAAGACTTAGTTACATACCCTATTGTAAGCTTGTTTAGTTATGTATTTTCTTCATTTATCAAGAATTATATGTCAATCTGAGAACGTCAACAATAAATTAGTTTACATTTTAGTAATGTGAAATAGTGGCAAAATCGAATTGTTAAAAAAGTACCGAACATACTGTTAATTTGTGTTCTGTTAATTGCCAATTCGAGCTATTTAGACAGTTGCATGTATAATTTTTCAGTGAGTATAAGAGCTCAATATTTGAGAACCAAACATATCAACGAAAAGAGTTGCAGTTCATACAAGTTTGAATTCAGACTAGTGACTTGGACTTCATTCCCTCTGTGCCTGCTTCTTAATTTTTTTTTAAATATGACTTGAATTTGTTGTTCTGCTTTATTTGGATCCCTAGTCAATCCCGTGTTTGATAGTAAATCAATTGAAACGTTGCAAATTTGACACAAATCGTCATTTGAAACGTCTATTATGGAATCACTATCTGAGATCTTTTAAAACAGTTTAAAAAGTTTTTAACTGCTAACCTTTAGAGGTTATCTTGTTTAAATTATAAGTTAAAAAAAATTCTTTAATAATTTTTGGGAGGTTATTGAAAATTAAACATTTTTTTTTTAAATTTACCTGCTTAAAAATGAAAGTGAAAAGTTGAACTTGGTACTGTGTTATATTCGTTCAACGCAATTTCAGTATTTTCAGCGGACATTATTATAGAGAAATTAAACTTGATAAATGTATATATGTTCGGCGACATTCCCCTTTATATATAGTATTTTACTCATTTTTCATTCAGTTACATATCGATACTTTATGTACTTACTTAATTCTAAAATGATCCGTCTATAACCTAATTTGCGATGCTTTTTTCCCTTTGTCTTCTAGCAGGAAGGCATTCTCTGTTGAGATATTGATTAAATGTTTTGATTTACTCATAAATTATCGACAAGATAAACAACAAAGTATCGAAGTTACTGTTATTTTTTTCTGCATATGCGGATTTCGACAACTTTTATCTCTTTAGTGCAGATAAAATATAAACATTTGAAAGTCCATAAACCAAAAATAGTGTAAAAACTGATAGAGAACAAATAACCAATATATCTAAATAGAAAAACAAAAATCAGCTAAGGACATAGCTATGCATGAGGGAGATACTTCTTAGTTTTAAACAAAATTTTCTAATAATTTATGCAATATTTAAATCGGCTTCAAATTTAGTCTAGCAGTGTAACCCATCTAAACCTAATCAGGAATAATCCTTAAAATCTGAGTAAATAATACAATATTACCGAACGTACTGTAAATTTAGTTTCTGCAAATGGCTATTCCACAACTTATGTCCCCTCACTGCAGATAAATTCTAAACATTTGGAAGACCATAAATTCAAACATGTTTGAAAATTGATAGAGCAAAAACAATCACAATGATCCTAATAGAAAACTAAAATCAGCTTAGGAAAGGGCTTTCTATAAGGGAAATACTCGTTAGTTTACTAAAATTTATAAAAAATAAGATATCGGAAGTGTCCCAATGAAAGCGCCTTTCGGACTATACAACACCGAAGTTCAGACTACTGGGCTAGAGAATACCCTCAAGAACTAACAGTCCACCAGCAGAAACATCAACCCAGTGATAACAAATAACTCAATACCGAACTTGCTGATAATTTAGCTTCTGCAAATGACCATTTCGACAACTTTTGTCTCTCCAGTGCAGAAAATTAAAACATTTGGAAGACCATAATGTTTAAAATCTGATAGAGCTCAAATAACCGATACGATCTAAAGCGAAAGCCAAAAATCAGCTTAATTTTAAACAAGAAAAAATATACTAATGTTATGCATGATTTTATTCTAGTAATATCTATACATTCTAAATTACCAAATGCCCAAGACAGATATCCCGTTGACCGCAACGGGATAGCAAAAGAAAGGTGACAAAAAGGTGTTCTTCTGATGACAACAGATCCTTTTTCTTTTACAGCTTAAGTTTGTTATTTCCTCCACTGGGTTTGACTTCAGTACTCGAATAGATAACTAAATACCGAAGTTACTGTGAATTTACTTTCTGCATATGCGCATTTCGACAATTTATGTCTCATCAGTGCAGATAAAATCTAAACATTTGGAAGACCAGAAACTCAAAGATGTTTAAAAACTGACAGAGAACAAATAACCAATATGATCTAAATGTAAAGCCAAAATCAGCTAAGGACAGAGCTTTGCATGAGGGAGATACTCCTTAGTTTTCAACAAAATTTACAAAAATTTAGATATTGTAAGGTTCCAAATATAATCGGTTTTCGGGTCAGCACCGAAGTACTGACTACTGGGCTGGTGAATACCCTCGGGGACTAACAGTCCACCAGCAGTTATGTTTAACACGGATGGTTTCTTAGAAGAAACAGGACTTTGAGATGCTTTCTCTTCCTATGCACCTGATCTCGCCCATGGTATTTCCTTAAGATCCTTGTTTATCATCTCTATGTAAATCCCAATTTTTCTTTTCTGTGCTGTGCTTTTGTGATGTCTTTGTTTCCTTGTGTTATTGATTGTGTCTTTAGGTTACTATTTTTTGGGCTGACGGTTCAGTTTTTAAGTACTTTACCGTAAATCTATATTCTGCAGATAGCCATTCCGATAGATCATATCTCTTTGGTGAAGATAAAATTAATACATTTGGAAAACAGTGACCAATCGATAGGTAAAAACTTAATGAGGACAAAAGAAACTTATGAGATCTAAACGGAAAACCAAAATTCGTCAAGGAAATAGTTTTGCACGACGTAGATACTTCTTACTTTTAAAGATATTTTCCTAAAATATGAAATTTGAATTTAATTTGCAAGTTCGCAAATAAAATTGATTTTTGGGAGCACTGACTGCTGAGCTGGTGAATATCTTTATGGAATTTTTTTTTATCTAGAAGAGGCTCAACTGAAAAAAATGGTGGTCACTAGAAATTTTTTTTCTCTTAAAATAGATTTTTGTACATTCTTGTTTCTAATGTAAATTTAAACCCTAGCAAATGGCAAGTTTGTACAGAAGTCTCTTATCTGTCATTTTAAATTATCACTGCTTGTATATCATCGTCCCGAATAATATCTGCAGCCCAGTCTGAAGAAACATAAATGTCGGAATGCCACTGTACTTATGATATCTTGACGTTAAATAACAGCTTGCTCGAAGCTAATGATAATGGACTGTAAGTCATTGAAAGTGTAATAGATTTTAATAGCTTATTTCTGTATTACTTATATTTAAACCGATGCCTTTAAAATATGCAATATTTTAACTTCAGAAATAAGAAAAATGTTACATACAAAGCGCTCTCCGAACTTTTTTTTTTTTTTTTTTTTTTTTTTTTTTTTACCTCGTACTTAGGTTGTGATGATATGCCTTCCAAATACTGGTATTTGATTTTGCCCGCTATTTATATATTTCGTTGATTTCATAAACAAATTGTCTCTGAATACTGTAAACCACATTGTTTTTGTTTATAATTTAGTTGGCGTTTTATTTCTCTATAGCTAATTACTCTGTTGATACATTAATTAAGTATTAAATATAGCGCCTGTAAGTCTCGTACAATTGTGGAACTTCCGGGATCCAAAATTGTACCCGGAAGTTATATTTTAAACAAAGATATATGACGTTTCAAACAAAATTTTTAACGTCACAATCCTCTGACGTCATGTTTAGGCGGGAAACGTTTTCGAATTGCTTGTTTATCGTTGATTCTCGTGGGTCACATGACGAGACTTACAGACCCTATTCTCAACAATTTCATTTCACGCTAATTTCTAGCTTACAAACATTAGTTGGTTTGCAGTAGTATTTTTCAAGCTAATTATGGTAATAGATGTTCTTGAAAAAGAATTCAAATTAGTATTTCATGTAATTGGTAATTTATTAAGTTTTGATTATTTTTTATCTTGTAGAGCAAATATTTTCAGTATTCGCTACAGTCCGAATACGAAAAAATATGCTAGGCCACTCATGCGTTATCAATAAGGGTCCCAAATGTAATACAAAGAAATACAAATCTACAAACACTGGTAGGATCGTATAAATTCTTTCAGTAATAAAGTTCCCTATTTCTGTTAAATAGATTTTCCCTTTTCAGAATGACTAAATGCCGAAGTTACTGTGAATTTAAATTCTGAATATGCACATTTCGACAACATGTCTCTTCAGTGCAGATAAAATCTAAACGTTTGGAAGACCAGAAACTAAAAGATGTTTAAAAACTGATAGAGAACAAATAACCAATATGATCTAAATGTAAAGCCAAACTGAGAGCTTTGCATGAGGGAGATACATCTTAGTTTGCTACAAAATTTACCCAAAAATAGATATTGTAAGGTTCCAAATAAAATCGGCTTTCAGGTCAGTACTGACTACTTGGCTGGTGAATACCCTCGGGGACTAACAGTCCACCAGCAGTGGCATCGACCCAGTTGTAACAAATGACTCGATCCCAGAGTTACGGTGAATTTTAATCAGAATTGTTTTATCAAATAATTTAATTAAGGGGGTTTGCTACTCTAGTTGAAAATAAATAGAATTTCAAATAAATGTGATTTTTTGTTAGAACATTGAAAAAGAAGTAGTTTAAGTGAAAAAAATTAAATAGGTTAATGATCTCGTTTTTGAGATTTAAGTGATTGAAAATTTGGCGGGAAACTGAACTCCTCTGATTTTTCATAGGATTAACATTAGCAAAGTTTGACCGCGAATGAATGTGACAGAATGAATAAAATTTAATGAAATTTTTACAGAATGCTTATAAAGATGTTTAAAATGAAAATATGGGAAAAAATAAGGGGTCCATGGGCAAAAAATTGTAATGCTTTTAAATGGATAAAACCAGAGAATTCCGAAAATCTGACCGAAATCCCAAAACATGAGGAGCGAACATCCTTAATTGCCTATAGAAAGAATGAATAATAGAAGTTTTATTTCTGATACTTCAATTATTGTCTGCAATATCAGAAACAAAACTTCTGCTATTCTATAAATGATTACAACTAAACTAACGACTTTTCTATTAAATTTAAACTAACCTGAAGTCCTTAAACAACGATTCTTGCTCAACCCTTTGTAATTTCAAGCCTTAGGTAAATCTATTGACTATAGATTTCGGTCAATGCTACAGTCATAATTTCTTTATTTTCATCAATGAAAACATGAGGAGTAAATGCACATGGGATAAAGTCTCTACAAATACACGGTAAAGCTAAGCAACGGAACAACTCTTTTACTGCTTTTTTTTCTTATCTTAAAATCACCATGAAACCTTCAGCAATGAGCTCTGCACATACTTCATAGCAAGTTTAAGACGGCCTCTAGCACCGGGTTAGGCGGAATTCATTGCTAATTGTCAAATAAAGTCACATTCATGTCTTATTTAGCACATGGATGCGAGATTGTCGGCAATCAAAATAGGGACTGTAAGTCTCGTCAAATTTTGAAACTTCCGGGTACAATTTTTGTACCCGGAAGTTGCATTTTTCACATTAATATATGACGTTCTAAACAAAAGATTAAACGTCATTATCCGAAATGTCATCCTTTGGCGGGAGACGTTTTTCAATTTTAATTTTACCGTGAAATATCGGTGTCACATGACGAGACTTACAGACCCTATTAACTGGCAACGCGCTTTAACAATCACTGGACATCATCCGTTTCCCGACAAAAGTACTAATGCCCTAAGCTAGTGTTCAAATTCAACACAAAGACAAACACAATGCGCTCATCAAGTCGATTGTTAGAAAAACTTTGCATTATAAAATACGATAGTGAAATGCGGGCACTATAAATAGGCGTCAGAATAATATTTGGAAATAACAAAAATAAAATAAAATAAAATGCAAAAGTATGAAAGTATAATATTGTATCCATATGAGATATTCTCTCAAGAACAAGTAAACCATAACTGAAATATAGAGAACATACATCCTTCTCATGGGGAATCTTTTTACGGACTCCACACTGCAGGCGAAACAACCTCTAGTCCACTGATGCATTATTGAGACAAACGTTAAACAACAGCAGTTCTTTGTTTGTTGTTGGTTTTTGTATTATCAATTTGCATAAATCGACGTGAACTTCATTAGTCATAAATGATTATAATTTGATTTAAAATAGTGAAAAGCAATTAATATGTAATAAAGAACATACTTATATTGTAGGCAAAATTAAAAGTCTAATGGAAGATTTACAATTCACATTGACACCAGGCTCACTGTCTATATACTTTTATATTGCATACCAGTATATACAGGAAAAAATAGGAGACGAGAAACAGAGAACAAAGGTAAGATTTTCAAAAACTTCTAAGTGTTAGATTTTATGGAAAAAAGTCATAAATTACATGACATCCAATTTTTTTTTATTTGTACTAGCCAATCTCGGTAAGCACTTCAACTATTTGACACGCATGTAAATCTAATTTCTTGAAATTTGTTTCATATTATAATGCCATTGTAGGACACTCGTTTTCATAGAAATATCGTTGATACTGGAATTGTTTGTCATGAGAAAAGGCGGCTATATGTGCTAAATTATCATCTTTTGACATTTTTAAACCTTAATATATCTTTTTTGCAGATGTTTCTTTTAAAAAGTTTCTTTACAAATTATAGATATCTCGGGAAGTACCTTTGTTGTCTTTGTTGTCTTGTATATCACACTGTTAATTTTAGTTTTGTCTTTGTCGATAATGTTTGTGATACAGATTTTCTGTTTTGTTATCTGTGTACAAAAAGATAAATATATGTTTTTCTAACTTTAATCTTGGTCTTGTTTGAGTGTTCGAGAGGTAACATGTACCATGGATTTATTTGGTTTTGTCTTAGGGTTAGAGAATGAAATTTGCCAATCAGCTACTTAACAGATCTTTCTCATCATTTTATCTAATACTGAAATAAACATTTGACTGGCTTCCGACCTGTCAAGGCAGTTGCTGTTGAGATGATTCCGGACACTGTCGCAATGAATGGGAAAGTTTGATGCACCATAAAACTGGTTTAATACACCATTCCTTTTGAAATGCCTGTACTTAGTCGGGACTATTGCGGTCGACAATTTTTCCGGTGGTTTCCATCTGATTTGTCTTTTTGTCTCATGAACGTCGGCTCTTGACAACAATATTCGGTAATTTTGTTATTTCCCCGATAAAACATCTTTCAAAGAAGATTGAAGTCTGTACATGTTGCCGAGTTCAAAGACTTAAACACTGGACAAAGTCATTGTAAACATTTGTTTCAATAAACACAAATCACCAAGAATAATCGGAGAGTTATATCGCAATCTTTGATTGGATTAAATTTTCGCTTAATAGTTCAACTTTCAAATGTTATTGTGCAAAATGAAAAGGAGATCGTGCACAGCAACTATATAAATGTTACGACAAGAATTCTCTGTCTACTGATGCTATGTATGTGATTGCCAAATATTATGTAACGACGATATTTGTCTACAAGCATGTAGTTAGCTTTTTAAAGTGTTTTAATCTGTCATCTTTTAGTGTCAATTCCGTGTCGGGTACACGACATTAATAAAGAATTTTTGAAAATAAATTGAAAAAAGGGATATTTGAACTATGTATTGAAAAGGGATACTTGAACTGTATATTGATAGCTATTATACTTGATAGAATTGGGGTTAATAGATACTAAACACCTGACTAGGGAAGTCTTTAAATGTTTTCGGGATCAACAGGTTGCAACCTCAATCACTTGATACCCGATTTATATAAGAAATCAAAAGTTTGATACAGAATTGTCGGGTTTTGGTTTTATGTCTACAAATGGTCCGTATCCATAGTCCAAAGACAATGACATTATCGGAAACACGAAGAAACAGAGACATCACATATTAAGTACGATACAGTATGTTTACATACGACATTATTGAATGATAAGAAATTTTGCTTTTCACTGATTGGTAAAAAACAGCATTTCCTTCCTTGTACCTCAGAATGTGTAGACCTAAAGCTATGTCTACTGGGATTTTTGACTTGACCAACCATAGATGACATTACATTACCAAGTAACCAATCAATAGCTGGAAGAATTACTATTTACTATACAAGTAAAACATGGGAATTTAAAATCCACAACATATATTAATTTCTTTGTTGCGTTGTCAAAATTTTTAAAGAGAATGAAGAAAGGTAAGTGAAAACCGAACCGTCAGTTAAAACAAGTAATCCATGGACAATGGCAACATCTGAAAAATAAAGAAACACAGACGTACGGCACAGAAGACTGTTTAACAGTCTTGACAATTTTTTTACTTATTCTGAGGACAAGAACAAAATGCTGTTCTTTCAAATCTACAAAATGGTCATCTCAGTACTAGAATTTACGACAAAGGGGCGATTTTGATTTCAAAATTATCAATTTCCCAAATATAGACAGTACTTTTCCAAATTCTCTTGCTAAAGGAGTGTATATTTCACAGTTGATTCGTATCGCGAGAGATAGCACAAATTATACTGATTTTCTAATTGGAGTTATCTTCGTGACCACCTTATTAACCAATGCTTAAAAAGAATTTGTCTGATACAATAATTAAAAAGTTCTTTTTTAGATATCAGTCCCCTGGGAAAAGTTTTTTTTTCTACTTAATACTAGGATGATCATTTCATTTTACTGTCTACAACCTTTCAATATCAAGTGCTGTTGAGTTGCTACCGGACACTACCGCCATGGAAGGGGAGGATTGGCACCCCATCATTTCTTTTCAAATGTTTGAACCAAGTCAGTGATTTTGCGATCGACAATTTTTCCAAAGGTGTTTTACCTGTTTCGTCTTTTTGCTTCTTGGACTTTGGCTCTTGACAATTCTGTTATTACCTTTATCAACAAAAAAAAACAAAATTCCTTATGTCATTTAATAAAACATTTATTGACTTTTAATTTCAATCTAATCATGAATATATGGATCTGGTCAAGGATTAGTTGGCCTCGGTCAACCAATCTTGACCAGGTCGTTTAAGTTATGAGTAGACCTTATCAAAGGTCAATAATAATTGTATAGAATAGTCTTAAAACTGTTTTCTTCCTCCAGTTCTGTCAATATTTTGATTAACTGTGGCACATTTCTCAAATTTTCATTAAATCATCAATGTATTGACAGAATTTCTCTCTGTTCCACATCTTCCTAATACCAAGATTCATCATTTCAATAACATGAAATATCACATCTATGAATTGGTGTCTTTAAAACATGCATTATGTAAGACAGTTTTTACTTAAAACTTAATAAACGACTCGACACAACAATAGATGTTCATTTCATTATGGAAGTTATTTCTCCATTCCCATTAATGACAGGTTTGAAAAAATCTGCTGGATGCTTTTTATACATTCCGCTTTAGCGGGCGCTTTATATTGACCCTGGTGTCCGTTCGTCCGTCAGCCATAGGGGTGCATACTTCTTGGCGACAACTGCTCCCAGACCACGTGATGAAATTTACTGAAACTTTTACAGAATGTTCAATGGATGTTGCCATTTTGCACCATTTATTTTGAAATTTGATTTGATTTGAGATTTTTATTTCTAGAATCGAATTAGTGTGCAGAGGTTATAATATTTGTAAGATTTGCACACAGCTCTTTGCTCACAGCTTTTCTTTTAGTTTAATATCAGTTCGAGTTATACGCATTGTTCGTGAATGTTTCTTCAGTATCAGCACTGTCGGAAACAGCAGCTATGCAACAATTCATGTTAATTCAATATATCCTCCTTCTGTTACTTTGAACTTCTAAAGAGAATTTTTTAAGCTTAAGAAAACAAACATACAAACACACAAACCAAAAACAAAAGAAAAGATGTAGATTGTTCTCTCTATTTCAAAAGATTAGTTTTTTTGTCACAAAATTTCGACATTTTTTGTGTTTGGTCGGTGCATTTTTGTTTGTGCCAAAACAATTATTGACATGTACAGAAAATGCGTATTTTTAATTTGATCTAGGAGTTACAGCTTTTGTTGTTAGAGGCTATAATTGCTGATAGGGTAGATTATGCGTCAGCGATAATACAGAGCGGCATTCACTTTAATCGTGATCATGAAGAAAATTTGTATAAAGAGGTAAGTTTGTCATAGCCCCGCTTGTAAGAGGGGTATACTGTGATGAGGGTGATATTTCGCTCGTCATTCTGTTCATCTTTTCGTCTGAAGCACATAAGTTTCCTTGGCATAAAATGAAAATGCTTGTATAAGAAAGACATGTATTAATTTTTGACTCAGCTGGTGAAATTTACATTTCACATTAACTACAGAAATAATAAATTTCGGACCAAAACTGCAGCTGGTTTCAGGAGCTAAAGTTAAGAGTACCTTCATGGACGTAAACGAAACTTACAAAGATGAGAGCTTCATAGCTGGGAAAGACACCTCGATTTCGACGTATATGTAAGTAAGTCAAAGATGTAGGTCACATGTACTTACACAAATTGATTGATTGACTGAATATTGTTAAATGTTTACTGAGCAATGTTTCAGCTATATCAAGACGAGAACAAGTTTGTTAATAAATAATCACTTTGGGGTATGGAAAGGGTCGTGGGACGGGAAATTCTGACTGCCTCGGGAAAAGGAGGGTGAAATCGAAAAGGGTGGGGAAATTAGCCTTCTAGCCAATCATCTATGGACCACTCAAAAAGAGCTTCGTACAAGGGTTCTTTAACGTGCAGGAAGCGTGGCATTTCTTCGAACACGTGGACCTGAGTTTACATCCAGTTTTGGAGGGGTTGTACCCGCAGCATGGAATACTGGGTCCTATATATCCTGTGGTTCCCTCGGGGTCAGTCCCGTTTAAGAGGGGCCATACCTCGCAAACCGGAGATACTACGTCCTATTTCTATACCCCGGGGGTTTCCTCGAGGGTTTTACACAAATTGAAAATTCGGACAAAAATTGGTTTCCAGAGCAAACATTTAGAATGATTATATGAATTTGAAGGAAACTTACATAGATAAAAGCTTCAAAGCTTAAAATAACATCGACTGATTTTGGTATCAGTATGTCAAAGGTCGTGGTAACACATATTAAAATGAAAAAAAAATGGGCCAAAAGTTTGTTTCCGTAGCATAACCTCAGACCGCCTTAATAGAGATATTTCACATTCTGACGAAACTCGACGTAACCAGACGAGAGAAACCTTTCATGACGAACCACTACCTAAGTGACACGGAGGGGATCATTAGCTGAAGATGTTATGTTATTCACTTTCAATATTATTTACAGATTATTTCTAAGACGGCGAGTAAATGCATGTGTTTGTCAAGGTTATTAAATAATCATCATCACCTTATACACATGTAATATTAGACATTATTAACATAGAAATAAAATCTTGTAAAGTATTTAACCGATCGAGTGCACCCTTGTACTTGTAGCTTGCCAAAAGTCGGTGTGTCAGGTAAAATGTTTTCAACTATTGGGATACTAAGAAGATCGACATAGCAAAATCCTGTCTTTTCAACTTGAAAGTGCATGGCCAATTTAAACAACATTGCATGTATCAGGCAATCGAATAACGATTCGCACTTTCGATGATACGAATTCGAAGTTCCACATCTTTCATGCACGTATCAAATTTGAATCCACTCTTTTTCTTAAAAATAT
>MJUU01032082.1:9257-19889 GCA_002080025.1 Modiolus philippinarum | reverse complement strand
AAGGAAATCCATAATTTCAAAAAATGTTAAAAATGCATAAAACCAAACTAAATATTTTACGAAAGAATATGGAGTGAATGAACATGAGACCATAACACATATGTTGATACAACTGCAATAATTTTAATGAGCTGTATGGCCATTTCGGAAATTTATTCCTCATCAGCAGCACTAGAACCCAAACAAAGGAAATCCAAAATTTCAAAAAATGTTAAAATGCATGAAACCAAACGCAATCCGAATAATCAGTAATATCAAATATAGCTAAAGACAAAACTACGATGGTTGGAGTTAATCCTTCGGTTTTAGAATTTACATAAATTTAGATAATAGTAATTGAATAAAGTGTACACATGAGATATTTTCTCATGTACAAGTACACGATATCTAAGAAAAATAAAGAGCATTCATCTCTACCACGGGGAATTTTTTTACCAACTCCACACTGAAAAATCAGTAATATCAAATATAGCTAAGGACAAAACTACGATGGAGGGAGTTCGATGTATTTTTGCTTTTGTTCATGGCTGTGGGGATGTCAACAAACATAAAATTACCTTTCAAAGTGTTCTTACAAATGCTCTCACCCGTTGCTTTTTTTACAAACTCATAAAAGACAATTTCAACATATTTACTCACAAGGCACTCATCGAGTCAATTGCAAGAAAAAAAACTTGGCATAAGGAAACAAGAAATGTGAGCACTATAAACATAATGGTCACAATAACATTTGGAAATTACAAATAAATGCCAAAATTTGAGAGATTGTTCATTTTTGTTCTGAACAAATGACAGTAAATGCGCCATTGGAAAACATTTGTTTACATCCCTCTCTGAAATTAAAACCCAGTAAGAATTGTGTTAACTGATATAGCTACGATATGAAACATTTTTTTCACTAATTTCTAGCAAATTTAACCAACGCCTGATTGGTGTGATAAAAATATTTTTCGTCTGTAGTGAGAGTACAACTTGCGTGAATTTTCCCGCCAAATCTATTCGGTGTTTTACATTATGTCATGAGAGAAGCATTTTCTACAACTTAAACACGTTGATTATGAAATTTCTCACATCTTGTTAAATAAATTTTCAAATGTTTAAAACTCTGCAAACCTCGTTTTCAAACATTTGCAAAATTTCTTTAACTCGCTGTGAGAAATTTCATAATCAACTTGGTTATCGTTGTAGAAGCTATATATAAAAATGAGAAAGAAAGTCTAAATATACTTTTTGTACTTCTTATAGTTACTTTTCAGTTTACAGTACTTTTATTTTAATGCTATTACTTAGAATTACGAAAAAATTTTGTCACAATAGTCCTTGGGTGGTAGCTTTAAAATTGCCCGGCATATCCTTTTCTAATCTAAGATAGCTGCCAATGTGAAGTTAAACATCGAATTTCAGGACAACTCCTGGAGAGATCTTCAGTCCTTGAACGACTTTGGCAATTTGGGAATCAAACTTTACAAGTGTGGATCCTATTGCAAGGCAATACAGAAGTCCCCTACCGGTAGAATAATTCTTTGTTATACCAGCAAAAATAGTTGAAGAAAAGTTTTCCGAGCCCAACGCCCGAAACTCCATCAAAAATCAATAGACCCAACCCATACTCAAACTTGATCTGTGACCCATAGTGGTTAATTAACAATGCAAATATCAGCTTAATATCTTAAACGGTTTAGAAAAAGGTCCGGAAAAGCTGTATTTTACCAGTATTTTCTAAGTCAAAGGTCCATAACTCCGTCAAATATGAATGGAATAGTACCCAACTCGTACGTGATCTGTTACTCATAGTGGTAGACTCAAATAGCATTAGCTTCATATCTGGGACAGTTTAGAAAAAAGTCTGGAAAACCTATATTTTACCAAAATTTTCTAAGTCAAAGGCCCATAAATAACTCCGTCAAAAATCAATGGACCGGAACCCAACTCGAACTTGATCTGTAACCCATAGTGGTAGACTCACATAGCAAATATTATCTTCATATCTGGAACGGCTTAGAAAAAAGTCCGGAAAACCTATATTGTACCAAAATTTTCCAAGTCAAAGGCCCTTAACTCCGTCCCAAATCAATGGACCAGAACCAAACTCGAACTTGATCTGTAACTCATAGTGGAAGACTCACATAGCAAATATTAACTTCATATATGGAACGTTTTTGAAAAAAGTCCGGAAAACCTATATTTTACCACAATTTTCTAAGTCAAAGGTTCATAACTCCGTCCAAAATCAATGGACCAGAACCAAACTCGAACTTGATCTGTAACTCATAGTTATAGACTCACATAGCAAATATTAACTTCATATTGAACGTTTTAAAAAAAAAGTCCGGAAAACCTATATTTTAACAAAATTTTCTATGTTGAAGGCCCATAACTCCGGCCAAAATCAAGGCACCGGAACCAAACTCGAACTTGATCTGTAACTCATGGTGGTAGACTTACAGACCAAATATTAGATAAATATCTTTTATTGTATGGGTAAAAAGTCCGGAAAACTGAGTGTGACGGACTGATGGACGGACTGACAGACTGACAGAGTGCAAACCTAAAGTCCCCTTCGGCGAAGCCGGTAGGGGACTAAGAAAACTGAGTGTGACGGACTGACAGACGGACTGACAGACTGACAGAGTGAAAACCTAAAGTCTCCTTCGTCGAAGCCGGTAGGGGACTAATAAAAATAGTCACTAGGCTAGGCGCCACCCTTTTTAAATAGTAATGTTATGAATTGCAAGTCCTAATATTTATGATAGCTTTTTTTAAAGAAAAGAATAATGTTTTTTTTAAACCGCAATGGAAGGGGATGTTTGGCATGCTATAAAACCGGTTTATTCCACCATTTCTTTTGAAATGCCTGTACCAAGTCAGGACAATTGCGGTTGACAATTTTTCCGGTGGTTTCCACTTGATTTGTCTTTTTGTTTCATGGACTTCGGCACTTGACAACTCTGTTCGGTAATTTTGTTATTAGTCGCATTCATTAAAATAATCTTTTAATTATGTCACCACAGACGTAGTTGGAATGACATGTTATTATTCTTCGTATCTTCAGATTTTCTTCTTTTTCCTTTTTCTTCTTCTTCTAATAATTTTTGTCTCAAAGATTTTTTTTTGGAAATGGCTGAATGAAATGATTTCAAACTTTGCACAATGTTGGACCATTTTCTAAGGTTACCCACTGTATGTTTAAAATTGTCAAATAACAGATTGTCCCCTATTTGCAAGATGAAAGCCTTTTTGCATTCAAAAATTAGGATTCAGTACCTAGGATTTTTGTCATTTTTTTCATTTTTTGGTGAAAAGGTGATTTTTTGAGAAATTATAAATGGGATATCAAAATGCGTTCATTTTTGTAAGAATTTTGTTAGAATGATTACAGCAACAACGTGTAAAAAATTCAACATCTTCTAACACGTATTTGAAGAGATATTTGCTTTTGAATTTTAAGATACAAAGAAATACACGTTAGTGAAAAAGAAAGGAAATGGGGTAAATGTCAAGGAGACAACATCCCATATCCAGGTTAAAACGACCAAAAACAAAACATCTAGGGGTCACCATATGGTCTTCAACACAGTGAGTGGTGCATTTATTTTGATGTTCACTATATAAAAAGGGAAGCAACTCTAAACCGGACCAAGTCGGCATTTTTAAACGTAAACTAAACGTCAAAATCTTTTTTTTTCGTTTCAAAACTTTATCTTCGCTTAACTTTGTAAAGAATAATATGACCCTTGATATATTTTTGTTTGTTTTATATCTAACTAAATGTCATATACCAATTTATAAGGGTTTCTTCAGTGGTCACCGGACAACTTGTCCTGTGTCACATGGACTTGATTCTGATTGATCTTCATCTCTTTGAGTGAAAAAATTAAACAATGGAAAGAAAGTCGGTAAATGGCAAATCGCTTATTTCCGAAAAAAAACCCAGTAAATTCATTTCTGTATGATTCTTCTGTACAAATAAAATCAATACGTTTGATAAAACAGCAATACGTGAATATCAAGATCATTGTTGTCACCAATATAGTTATTTAATTATACACAAAGAAATTAATATATCAATAAATCTAGTAGGAACACTAAATAATATATCACCATTGACCTGTAAAAGGTGATTTATATTTTATCTGTTGTGCCGCTCTTTGTTAATACTTTTTCGTCAATTAAAAATTTAGTAACATAATCGGCATGAAGGAATAGTTATAAGTCGGAACACTTTCAGTTGATAAATAGCTTAATTTTTATGAGGAGATATAGATTTATTCAATAGGACTGGGATCCAGTAATTACCCCCTTTCGGTATTTGAGACACTCATTTCTCCCTTCAATTACACGAGTGTTCCTATCTCGAAAGTCGTATTTTAAAATATCAAATAACGTAGACGCCCTACAAGTAACACCAAAGCCAGCGAAGAACAGAGACTTAACGTAGAGAGATAGTACACTTCTAAACTTTTGAAACTGCATCTTTCTGTGAATTTTGAAATCAAATAAGAAAACTGTGAACAAAGCTCACTAAGTTATACTTCAAACTGATCCAGACATTAGAAATCAATCAAACAATTCTGAAATAATAAGTGCACATCTGCATTATGTCACAATGAATGTGTTAAAGTTTCAAAAAATCTTTTAGTAGTTCCGATGGAGTGGCGGATAAGAGATGGAAACCCGTTAGTAATGTAACTGCCAAACCAATGTCTTGCTACGGGAAACGCCAAAAATAAATCAAATCAAATTCTGAAATAATAAGAAGTGCACATCTACAATATGCCACATATATTATGCTGCAGTACATACTAAACAATCACACAAATCCGTATTTTCTTCATTTGGTGTCAATTTAAGTGAAGAGAACAACAACTCGCCTTGTTTCTACTTGGTACTAAAGTTACATAAATGCCCTTACAATCAGAGAAACATTGATTTATCTGCGAAATGCGCAACAAAACCACTTTCTAAGCTCCCAAATACACTGTAATCAAAGATGGCCTAAAGATATATAGTGATAAATTATACTCAAGAAGTGGAGTGAATCAGATGTGGATTCATAAAAACTCACAAGTCTTATTTAGATATCTTTCTTTAACTGAACTAAACCACAGCAACAGTATCAAAACATTTGATTTTTCTACACTCTTTCATACTCTTACTCTTCCACACGATAAAGTGAAGTCAGTACGCCGGAATTTAATACATCAGTCTTTCTGTACTAACAAGTACATCGACAAACGAATCTTGAAACAAGAACGAGGAAAGAGGAAATTCTAAAAATCATAAATCTAAAATCACGGCAATTCACAGCAACACGTATTGAGACAGTATGACAAAGAGATAACAAACAAACAAAAATGAACAAAAACGCCACAAAACTAAAGCACTAGCAGTGTGAACCCCTATAAAAAATGAGGTATCATCAGGTGCTCCGGAAGGGTAAGCATGATCTGCTCCACGCATGCACCCGTCACACAGCCAGCTAGAATATATAGTACTGAATGATCTGTTTGGTGGCTGATTGATAATTGTCATTTTTTAACCCTAAGAAAAAACCAATTAAAATCCATGGTACGTGTTACTTCTATAACCCAAAAACAATACCATGGTTAAAGTTTGAAAAGCTTATGTGAGTGTATTAAGTGGTCGGACAATAACAAGGACAAATGGGTATGTACAAACACAGCAACGAACAATAAACTAAAAGATGACAAATATGCTATACAAGACAACACAAAAAAAACTAAAGCAACTGACAGTGTGAACTCCCACTGAAAACCGGGAGTATCATCAGGTGTTCCGGAAGGGTAAGCATGATCTGCTCCCCGCGTGGCACCCGTCACACTGCCAGTGAAAAGTCCAATTTTGTCACAGTCGGTGTTAGTCAGTCCGGTTACAAACTCTGCATTTTTCCAAAGATACCTGTTCTCATTTGTGAAACAGAAACATTGTAATGGTCAACATTGTAATGGTCAAACATTGTAATGGTGAACATTGTAATGGTAACAAGGGTTATATTCATATTCGGTAATTGGTAAGGATAGGGCCTATTTTGTTAAACGTCACAATGATTCACACAAAAAGTATACAGAAGAGAATGGCATCGCATTGTGGAATTTTTGATTGATAACATATTTGCAGAATTCGGAAGACACGTTTTTCAGCAGACAAAATGCATACCCATGGGGACTAATTATGTGCCAATTTTGGAGATTCGTTTCTTTATTCGTATGAAGCCAGATCCATAGAAGGGCTAGTTAAAAATAAAACAATCAGCTAGCCAAGTCCTTTAATTGCAGCCTCCACAATACAGATGATGTTCTTTCATTAAACAATCCTCAATATAAGAATAACCTTCATCTTAATACACAAATGAATTCGAAATTAAAGAGACTACTGATATACCATCAACAGCATCATACCTGGACCTTTACGCCTTTCATTGACAACTCTGTGCGTCTGAAAACAAAACTTTACGTGACGCAAGCAACATCTCAAACACGCCGGCATATGGCGCTTACATTTCAAAACTCATTCGCTATTGCCATGCTTGTATTTTGTATAGCTATTTTGTCAACAGAGCTTAATTACTGTCTGAAATACTTATACAGCAAGGGTATGTTCAATCACTGTTGCAATTATCACTACAGAAGTTTTATGGTCGTCACCATAATTTTGTATTTCGCAGATCAGAATAGATATCTTTTGTTAGATCCAGTGCTCATTACCGGAATAACAATTACAACTGTGGCAAAACCGGACGTTTCACTGGTAGTGTGACGGGTGCCTTACGAGGAGCAGATCATGCTTACCTTTCAAAAGCACCTGATGATACCTCAAGTTTTTTGAGGTGATAACACTTGTAGTTCTTTAGTTTTGTTGAGTTCCTATTCATTTTTGTTCAGTTGTTTTGTCTATGTCATGCTGTCTCAATTCGTGTTGAATACGAATTCTCGTGAATTTTAAATTTGATTTCAGAATTTTTCCTTTTCACATTTTCGCTTCGGTATTCGTTTGCAGATATATTCAGGATGAGTAGCGGATAAAAGATGAGTACCCTAATAAGGTGTTACGGTCGGATCGAAAAACACACGGATGGACGAACGAACAGAATGAAGGACGAAAAACCCTCTCACTTTAAACCCCTAAATTTTCAAGCAGGGTTATAATAAAAAGCGCTGAAATAATGAAGGCACTGACAGTGTGAACCTAAACAATACTGGAAGAGTAAATGTGACCTGCTCATTTAAATTATAGAGACTGCAAGTCAAATCTTTAGTTTGTCAAATTTCTGAATACGTTTCGTCTAAAATACACGCTATTGTGAAATTTAAAATCTATATAATTTGTCAATATCATCCTTTTGTAAAATTTCATTACTCAGAAGGAAGTTTCAAAAGAATTTGGACACACAACCATATCTATTATTACAAAAAGTTACCATTTGGGGCAAAGTGCGATGCAAGAATTTCCTTATTTGTGTCAATGGGATGAAATTTGAATGAATGCGACCCGATTTAGTGCCTCATTTGAGTAAATTAGCACATAATTGTAGTCATTGACTTAAATAAGGCACTTAACCGAGTCGCATCTATACAACTTAAATGCCATTGACATAAATAAAAAAATTCTCGCATCGCACTTCCTCCCACGTTGGTGATGGTCTCGCAACAATGTACTTACATTCGCCATATTGGTCTGTTGATTAATGTTAATTTCTGTGTATTGAATCTATTGATGATTGCTTATTTCTGTGCAAGGTAAAAACTGAAAAAAGTGAAATATTTCAATATGAATCTCATATGAACGTAGTCTGGAGAAAAAGATAAATATGTATATAGATAATAGTATTGCACACAGGTCTATATAACGTCAATGAAGAAAAAGAAATGTTGTTTGATTGTTTAAAATGAACTTATATTAAATTAACCCCTTAAGATAAATGTTATTGATGCATGAAACAGAGGATAAATAATTATTGCTAAGCAAATGGCAAAGATTGATTTCAAAGAGAAGCCGACTCGAGAGAGACTGGCCGCATATATGAAAGCATTGTTGATATTGAAAGGAAAGATGCCAGGTGTAAAACTATTGATTTGACAGCACTGTCTTAGATGATTTACGTTTGACTGGATTGTATTTTCTTGTAACCAATCAAATGTAAAATATTATCCTGAATTTGCCAGTAATCACTTATTCGTGTAGTCTTTCGTCAATCAATTTATAACAATGTGCAAAGTATGTTCACTACATCTTTCATCAACATGTCTTTCACAACATCAGCTCGGGGTGTAAAATTGCATCCTTTTGAAATGAAGCTAGTGTCACTCGCTTGCTCACTCCAATAATTTCCCCAAAAAATTTCACTGTATCAAATATTTACTAAAAATTTACTCCATATCCTTTTATTCACCAATTAGACAAATTGCGATAAAGAGTGTTCCTGGAATATGATTTACTTTTTTACTGGCGAAAGGAAATAGTTGATGTCTTTGGGAACCATGAACTTGATAATGGTCGAATAGTTAATAAATAAGTGTTTTTCTAGTTAAATACCGAAATAGAAAATCAAAGGCGTCACCATGACGTCACCGGTCAGTAGATTCAGAAATTCAAAAAGAAGACTTTAACTGAAAAAAAATAGTTGTTTCATTTTATCAAAATTAAATAACTTATGTTTTTGGATTTCCCCTTTCCTCGTTCTTGCTTCGGTATTCGTTTGCCGATGTATATTTAAGGAAAACATCTACTAATAAAGTAATCAAAGAGACATACCAACCCCATAACTATATTTATTCGACCTAAAGCTACCATTATTCTTTGGCGAAAAGTTTCTAAAATGTTTAAGATAGATTGAAACAAAACAACTACCCTTGGGAAAAAGGTCTTCTAATCTCTATTGAAAAAATAAATATATAATTTTAATAGCTCTCCCTTAAGGAATCTATCTGCACGTCAACAACCTGGAAAAGCTTAATATACAAGTAAGACAAATATTTTGGATAAACATATGCCAGATTTCAATACAAGTATATCATGTTTTGAATTTTTAGGTCTTTAAAACGTTTTCTTGAAATGTTTTATTGCAAAAAAAAAAATATTTTAGCATTTAAGATTCAAATTCTGCCAAAGAAACATTATGTTAACTTGTCCTCATAAATCAAATTATATGGTATTTTACTCAAAATTTAAAAGAAAGAAAATCGAAGCTACTCACCATATAAATTCAAGCATCAAATTCTGAGATTCCTTTACAATAAATACTAAAAAATGCATTCGGTTTTGGAAGAGAATGCGGCGAATATGGTATTTATAATAAACGGATGTAGTGGAATGAAATTTTTATTGGCTTCAGTCTCCAAGAATGACATGAAGTTTTTATAAGTTATAATTAAATAAGGTATGACGTCTTTTTCTCCATTTTAGCCACACCCATTCACTGAAACAGATGCGTAAAATTAGTAAGTCTTTCAAATTGTGCGTGGTCGCAATGATGAAGCTGTTTTACCATTTAATTTCACTTATTCTAAAGATATCAGATCTAAAATTCCGTCATTTCTTTTTTATGAAAAGTAGACGTAATTTGATTACTTTCAATGATGCAATATCTAAATTTTAGAAAATTTTGTTCAACCTTTGTAATATCTCCCTTGTAAATAGATTTACCCTAAGCTGGTTTTGCTTATCAGTTTAGATCCTATTGGTTTGTTGTTCTCTATCAATATCCCAACTTGTACGATTCGCTCGCATTTGTTCCACCCTTGATGATTTTAATGAGCGTAACCTTACTCTCACATCCAAACTTTTACTACAAGGTTACAGATTTAATAAATTATTAAATACTTTTAAGAAGTTTTACAGAAGATATGAACATTTGATATCTAGATATGACGTGACTCGGAAACAGCTAATAACAAAGGGCATTTCACATCCTCGATTTTATGGAAATGTTTTTAAAAAATGTCAAAAACTGATTAATAATCCAGAAAAAACTGGGACGTAACTTACATTCTTTACGTAATAGTAGATATCGACGAGATATTCTGAACAAATCCGTTAAATTGGCTTTGGATTCCAGTGACCTGAAGACTTTACATATATACTGGCCTCTCACTGATACTGCCGATGTCTGCTGAAATACATGAAATTACAAAAACAGGAAAACAGCAAAGACTCTTTACCAAACCCTTCGGGAAGTTTTGAGTTTGATTTTTCTTCCGTAGTGCGACAGTGTTTTACCAGCAGACTAGATTCCTTGAGCTAGCCGGCAGTTTAGCGGCGAGCACTCTTTGACCCTTCTTTCAAAATTACGTTTTGTCTTATGCTTTTTCTGTTCCAAGATGTGGTCATTGAGTTAGTAGTCTACCTGTATTGGGTTTTATTCGCGTGTTTATGATACTATAGGGAAACGGGATAGAGAAAGGGGAGGTTTGGGTACCCATAAACCGGTTTAACCCTACCACTGGCTTTTGCTGGTGCCGGTACCAAGTCCGGCTATCCCGAGTTCCTATCGTTATTTATGTTTGTCTCTTGTTTTCATTATTGTTTTTCTGGTGCAGTTTGCTTGTAAATTGTGGCATGTGATTGTAGTTCCTGGCCATTGTAGGTGTTTGCTGTTTTCCTGTTTTTGTAATT